>JAFBJZ010000513.1:0-51245 GCA_016785225.1 Psettodes erumei | reverse complement strand
GCCCAATCGCCGCCTGCTGACGGACAAACGAGCCGCGACCATCGGCACCGACGAGCAGATGCGTATCGATAGCAGCGCCGTCCGCTAGCGTCACACGGTAGCCCTGCTGCGTCCCGCGCCAGTCCATATTGACGACTTTTTGCCCTGCGATGACGGTCAGATAATCACTGACATCCTCCTCAGACAGACGCTGCCACAAGGCATACTCGATGACCGCTGGTTCAACCATACTGCCAAGCAGCTCTGGCGTACTGCTTTCACTATCGCCAAATAATAGCTCGCCCATACCATTTAGCTGCCATACCTGCATCTGCGAGTAATCCGCCTTGCGTCCTGATAGCGCTATCTTTTGCCAAGCGCCTACGTCTTTTAACAGCGCAATGCTGGCGAGGCTCAGTGCATAAACACGGGCATCGCGCTTGCCAAGCATTTGTTGCCATGCAGACTCATCTCGAGCAGGACGCGCATCGATTAAGGTCACGGGCATTTTGGCCTGCGCCAGCTTTAGCGCCAGCGTCGCACCGACGATACCGCCGCCGATAATGAGTGTATGGTTGTTTGTCATAAGTTAGCTCTCGATATCAGGACGTGTTAGGGCGTATCTTCAATTCACTTGATAATTATCTAAATGGGCTAAAAATAGCGCATCACTTTAGTTATGGGTATTACGATTTTAAGCCCATGGCATAATTTGCCACCAGCGGTTTGATATTGGGCAGTTTATCAAACGCCACCAGTGCCATGTTACGCGCCAGTTTGATGGCTGGATTGGGATGGGTAAAGCCATGGACGACCGCATCACAAAAACGAATGACGCGCTTTTGGTCGGTTTGTCGGGCTTTTTCGTAGCGCGTGAGCAATGCCGGACTACCGATATCCTCGCCTCGCAGCACTTGCGCGCTCAGCATTTTTGCCAGTACGTGAGCATCGCGCATACACAGATTAAAGCCCTGACCTGCCACTGGATGCAAGGTGTGGGCGGCATTACCCATGATGACGCAGCGGCCAGCGACTTGTTTATCTGCCAGTACGCGCGTCAGCGGATAGCCACCGCGGCGACCAGCGTTGATAAACGTGCCAGCACGCTCGCCAAAAGCGCCTGCTGCAACGTCGCCAAGAAATGCGCATCATCTTCTAGGTATCTTGTCTCTTCGCCTTTTGGGCAGACCCAAACCACCGAGCGTCTGTAGCCTTGTTGATATTCCTCATTGCCATCGCCTTCTGGGTCGGTCAATGGCAGCACCGCCAGTGGCCCTGCTGGACTAAAGCGCTCAATGGCGACATGGTCGTGCGGCTTATCCGTCTCTACCACTCCGACGATGGCGGTCTGCTGATAGTCATACGTCGTCGTGCCAATGTCCAATAACTGGCGCACGGTAGAGTCGCGACCATCGCAAGCGACCAGTAGACTGGCCTGCAGCTGCTGCTCGTGCTCTTCTTCGCCGTAGTAGCTAAAGCTGAGCGTCACGCCATCAGGCTGCTGCTCGACAGCGATGACGTTGGCATTATCAATGATACTAATCAGCGACTCCTGCTGCGCGGCCAGTAATAGCTTACGCCCCAGCCAAGCGTTTTCCATCACTTGCCCAAACGACTCGACTTGCTCTTCCGCCTTATTTAATTGCGCGCGGCCAAAGCTGCCTTGCTCGCTGATCTGTACCGCATCAATACGGCAGGCATGGCTTTGTAGCTCATCCCACAGCCCAATCTCTTGATAAATCTGTACGGTACGCCGCGACAGAGCGGTGTTGCGACTGTCCAAATAATGACTGCGCGTGCGGTCATCTTGCGGGCTGATGGTTGGGTAGCTGTTTTTTTCAAGCAAAGTACTTTTGATGCCGTGATGCGCGAATAGCAAGGCAAAAGATAGACCGACATGACCGCCGCCGGCGATCAGCACTTGCTGGTCGGTGATTGCTGCTTTTTTTTTGACAGTTGATGACGTTGCATTGGTATTTTGCATCATGCTATTCCTAATCATATTGCTTTTAATGGTGTGCTTTCTTATTTTTCAGGCGTTATTTATTAATGCCCTAGATTACCACAGTTTGCTTGAGTTTCTGTGCCCTGACACGTATGCAAAGCGTGTACTCGCCTGTTTGCTGTCATATCATAAAAGACTGACCTGAGGGTGAGCTACGCCAAAGCATACCTCACCATTGCAGCCGTTTGCCCACCAGCCTGTGGTTGCAATCTACATACAAAAACCCCGCCATCTGGGCAGGCGATGGCTTGAATTTTAAAAACTATCTACCATAATGAAGACAAGACATTGATTTATCATTAACCCCAAAACCAATAATAATTTACCGTTATCTATATCGCTAGCAGATACGCCACCTGCGTGTTAAAAGGCGCGTGACACACTGCCCGCCCAGACACTTTGACGAACGATTTTTATTACCCATTTTATTTTTTATCATTTTATTTTTTATCTCTGAAGCCCGTAGCGCTCTCCATGTTGATCTCATCAGACTAGGCGATAGCAGCGGGTACACAACACAAGGATAATCGCTTGACTGATTCTATGAGCCGCCGTATAAAGTTTGAATCATTGACCCCAGCACAGCTCAAAACCGTGCTTGGTGAATACAACAACCACATGAAATACCTACAAGATCGCCTCGATATCAAGATCATTCAACGCCAAGGCGACTTTTGCCTGAGCGGAGATGTGACTGCGGTCGAGCGCGGCGAACGCATCATTTATAAGCTGGTCGATGAAGCGCAAAACACCAAGGATATCAGTGCAGAAGAGCTGCATTTGATTATCCAATCGAGCGTCTCCCGCGATGAAGACATGGCAGACGATGAGCAAGAGTCTGCCGATGATGAGAGCGATACAGCTGATTTGGATTCGGCAAATGAGTTTACCCCCATTAGCCTGCGCACGCGCAAAGGCCGTATCATCCCGCGCGGGGGCAACCAGCAGCGCTATGTCAAAAACGTGCTCAGCTCCGATGTGTCCTTTGGTATTGGGCCTGCCGGTACCGGCAAGACGTATCTGGCGGTGGCCTGCGCGGTCGATATGCTAGAGCGCAATGAGATTGAGCGCATACTGCTGGTACGTCCAGCGGTAGAAGCTGGGGAGAAGCTTGGGTTTTTACCCGGTGATCTCACACAAAAGATTGACCCCTATCTGCGCCCACTTTACGATGCCCTCTATGAGATGCTTGGCTTTGAGAAGGTCGGCAAATTGATCGAGCGGCAAATCATCGAGATTGCGCCGCTGGCTTATATGCGTGGCCGCACCTTAAACAACTCATTTGTCATCTTGGATGAAGCGCAAAACACCACACCTGAGCAAATGAAGATGTTTTTGACGCGTCTGGGCTTTGGCTCACGCGCGGTCATCACCGGTGACATCTCACAGGTCGACTTGCCACGCGGTACCAAATCAGGCTTGGCACAGGCGATGGATATTTTAAGCGGTATCGAAGAGATTCATATTACTAAGTTTGACTCAAAAGACGTGGTGCGCCATCAGTTGGTACAAAAAATCGTCGAAGCCTATGATGTGTTTGATGAAGAGCAAATCGCGCTACAAGAAAAACGTAAGTTTGAGCGCATCAAAGAGCAAGAGCGCAGACAGGCGGTGGCAGATGCAGCCTCTAAGCTGTAGCTAAACGTCATTAAACCGTTATGTCTAACCCAAAAGACCGGATTACTAAACATAGTGATCTGGTCTTTTCATTAGGGCGTGTTGAACATTCAAATGTGGCACTGGCGGCGGCTATTTTTCAGACAATACGCAGTGAAATTTTCGCAGCCTCTGTCGGCGTAGGCACAGCACGCAAGAAAAATTTATACCAGTTCCACGTTGACATACAATGTATCTGTTTTATTTAGAATCGACTATATCTCCCTTAAGGTGACGCTATGAACCAATCTAACAACGATAATATAAACGCCCTAAAGATAAATAATCTAGACAAAGTTGAGCTTGATGTCAGCGCTCTTGATAGTATCGATGAGGGGTTAATCAGTCGTTACTACAGTGCAGATCGTCTATTGCCAATCATGGCTGCAACTTTGAAATATATAGATAGACGTATAGAAAACGGTCTGATGCTCCCTTATTTTACAGATATTAGTCTTGAGACGTGGCAGCACAAAATCAAAGCGCTAGATATCTATATTACCGACAAAACTGAAGGTCGTGAATTAAACCTAGAGGCGCGGGGCAAGGATTATGCGACCAATATCTTATCTTATCCAAGCGACTTACCCGTCGCCATTATTGACTTGATGCCGACCCTACCACTCGGCGAGCTGATCATCTGTCATGAAGTCGTGGTACGAGAAGCCGCCGAACAAGACAAGACCGTCGCGCAGCATATCAGTCATTTACTGGTACACGGTATGCTGCATCTACTAGGCTTTGATCACGAGCTTGGACAAGCTGAGCAAGAGGAGATGGAAGGGTTTGAGATAGAGATTTTGGCAAGTCTCAACCTACCAAACCCCTATCTACCAAACGCTTGAATTTGACGAGATGGTTTTTGACCGAACCAATCCCTTAGAACAAGCACTGAATAACCAATCCTTGTTCAGTCTTTAGTTAGGCTCAGTCTTTAGTCATGGGCAGTTTTTGCGACTGACCCATTTGATTAATCATCTGATCCAAGCCTTTGACATGGACGCTACGCTGCGGGAATGGAATCTCAATCTTCTCATCATCTAAAGCGTATTTAAACTGCTCAAGCAAATCACACTGCATCGTCCACCAATCAGCATTGGTCGTCCAGACATTGAGGGTCAAATCTACCGAATTGTCGCCCAGATTGGTCACGCGTACGATAGGCTCAGGGTCGGTAAAGGCCATTGGGTTGTTTCTGGCCAAGCTCAGCATCACCTCTTTGGCAGTTTTGATATCGGCATCGTAGCCGATCCCAACTGTGATATCGACGCGGCGATTGGGCAGCGCCGTATAATTGGTCACCGCAGAGGTGGTGATATCGCCATTTGGGATGATGATATCGTGGTTATTGATCGTGGTTAGGTGGGTGTTGATCAATGTAATCTCGGTCACCGTCCCTGTGTAGCTGCTAATCTGTACATAATCACCGCGCACAAAGGGGCGAAAAGTAACGATCATGATACCAGCGGCAAAGTTTGATAGCTGATCCTTTAACGACAGACCAATCGCGACCGCTGCACCGCCCAGTATGGCAACGACCGATGTCGTTTGGACCCCAACCTTGCTCAGCGCGGCCAACACCACTACCACCAGTAATACGCCATAAAGCAAGCGCCCTAAAAAGCTGGCCACCGTATCATCTAAATGACTGCGGCGCATAATACCATGAGCAAAGGTAACGGCCTTTTTGGCCAGCCAGCGCCCGACCACAAATATAACGATGGCAAAAGCCACTTTGATTACCAAGCTCAATGCGTTACTGGTCAAAGCAGCAACATCGACTGTAAAACCTAAAAATTCCATACTGACTCTTTTTGTTTAAGTGTATTGTGATATCTAAGTGCCGGTTCGCCTTTGCTGGCAAACGGCTTTTATTTGATTTGCTGTATCGCTTTTTGATACGTCGCTTATTGATACCTCATCCGCTAATACGTCACATTGACTGTATCGCTGTACTGATAAGTGCGTATCAAACGCAGCTCTACAATATCGTTCATGTCTTCGGTAAATTTGCCAAAGGGTGCCGCTTGACGCACTGACTGCTTTGCCGCTTCATCCAATATCGTCGAGCCTGAGCTCTCTAGCAAACGGATGGCTTTGACATTGCCATCACTACTGATAACCACCATCAAGCGTACGTCGCCGGTGATACCCTGCGCCCGAGCTTGCGCTGGATAATGCAGGTTGCCGACCCGCTCGACATGCTCACGAAACGTATTGATATAATCCGCTGCAGCGCCGCGCGTCGTTGAGTTACTATCGACCGTCACCACTTTTGATTTGGTCGCATAGATCTGCTGACGCTGGGACAACTGCGCCTCTAATGTCGCGATTTGTTTACGCAGACGCTCTTCTTGCGCCAAGATATCATCTTGCTCTTGCGTACTGTCATTATCAGACTCGACGGTTGCCTGTCGCCAGCTCAAGGTGGTACGCAGGTAGCTTTCTTGATAGCGCTGCTGACGGGTCTGCCGCTGCAAGTTGATCACATCTTGTGTCTCGCTCATTTGCTCAGCTGACAGCGGGCTGACCTGATCGGTTTCTTGCCTGAGCTGCTCTTCTATCGTGCCGCCACCGACCTGCGAGGCGTTGGCGATAAAGTGCGCGTCCTCATTTGGCTGCATGTTGTCCGTCAAGGCCTTGGCCACATCCTGCATCATCGCTGCCGGATCTTGCCCCATAGAAAAACTGATACCAAAAATAATCAGCACATGCACACTCACAGCGATGACGATCGCCATAGGCAGGCTTCTATCGCGCTTAGGGGCTTGCGCTGAAAAATGATAACTTTGTGAGTCTTTAATATAGGCCACAGTTGCTCTCAGCTTAAGGGTATGAGCGTCGCAGCACAAGTCTGCCGCTCATCTATGTATCAATGAATAGGCACCGCTAAGCGGTTGACTCATGCCGTGCCGAGGCTATCATAACATGACATAGAATTGCGTCGCCAGCACAACCGCCAAACAGGCGCGCCATCCACACTGCAAACAAATCATTTACGATAAAACGCCTGTGTTCATTTTGAAGCCACGATATTTGTTATATACTGCTTTATAAATGCTATAGTCGAGATACTATAAAACAAACACCCTATCATTGGGATGCTTGCTTTCAATAATATGCAGGAACACAACAAGAAGTGCATACTTTAATAGCGCACTATAAGGATAATACGTTTGAGTGGCTTTGATAACATGAGTGATAACGTAAACAATTCAGACAGTTTTGATGAGTACTTTGAAAACATTGGCTATCGTTTTGATGAGTCATTTAGCGACGGCTGGGAGCGCCTCACCCAATCTGTTAAAAACCTTTATAACAAAACCACCGATAAGTTTGAAAACGAGCTATCGCTGCCGGTGGCGCAGCAATACGTCAACGATGCCTTGCAAAAGTTTGTCACCGACAATGTAAAGGCCATCTTAGAGCTGCGCGTTGAGATGCACGACGACTGGTTTCGCCTATACTGTACTATTGATATCTCAGGCATCTATATCGAGGTCGCCAGTAACTTTAGCTTGATTCATGTACAGCTCGATCGCAATGTGCAGCGTTTTGTCTTTGGCCAGCAGACCTATACCGATGTACTAAACCTGCGCTGCGAGTCTTTTATCAAGCGCCAAGGCATCAAGCTGTTTATCTGGTTTTATCATCGTATCCTCAAAAAAGACCCACTCGGCTTTATCTTATCGTATATCAACATTGCTCGTGCCAAAGACGAGGTTATCTACCTCGATATCAACCGCTGGCTAAAAAAGAACAAAAAAATCATCAGCACACTGCACAAGGTGCAGGTCAATTATGGCGAGCTTGAAGAAGAGCAGATGATCTTAAAGACCAGATCAACTATCGTGACCTACTGGCCGCCAGTAGCAATGAAGATATCATTAGCGACGCCGATGAGCCTGAGCTGATGCAAGGCCCGATCAACCCTGTCGCAGATGCCACCGAGCCCAGTCAGGTTTGATATCCAACTACATGGGCTATCAATCGTACGTAATAGACCATTAAAACGCCGCTACTTTTCGTCTATCAAGTAGCGGCGTTTTTGTACAACGGCAATACAACTTTTATTTATCAGATTTAAGCAAACACCTGTAGCGGCAGCTTTTATCAATATATCAATAGCTTTTACCAATAATTTTCTACCGCGATATTGCCCTCGCCGCGGCGGTTCATCACCAGCCCCAATGTCTTTAGGGCTTCTTTGGTATCCTCTACCATCTCAGGGTTGCCGCAGAGCATCACATGGGTGCTGTCGACATCCAGCGCAATACCCGCACGCTCTTGTAGCGTACCGTCCAATAGCAGCTTTGGCAGGCGCTCCGTCAATGCGCCGTCGACGGGCTCGCGGGTGACAATAGGAATAAAAATCAGCTTGGCAGGGTTGTCCACCAACGAGCCAAAGTCTGCTTGCAAGCGTTCAATCAGCTCAATATAAGCCAGCTCTTCCACCGAGCGCGCACTGTAGGCCAGTACGATATGCTCGTAGTCTTCCCATGTCTTTAGGTCTTGGAGCATCGACAAAAAAGGTGCCAAGCCTGTACCTGTCGCCAATAACCATAAGTCTTTGGGCAGAGGTTTTGGTAGCGAGCCAACGTCAAAAAGCCAAATGGCATGGTATTGAGCAGCAGCTCATCACCCACTTCTAAGTGCTGCAACTGCGAGGTAAAAGCGCCATCAGGAATGACAATAGAGAAAAACTCTAACACCTCATCAAATGGTGAGGAGACAATTGAGTAGGCACGAAATATGTCTTCGTCCAATGCTGCTAATGCCTCGTCCTGCTGCTGATAATACTTCAGCCGACTGGGGTTGACCCCCAAACGCACAAACTGCCCCTGCAGTAAATTTAAAACTGTCAGGGACGGCTGACCGTAAAGCTAAATAAATTGGGCGTCCACGTGGTTTTACTGAGTACCGTTACTGTCTGAATATTGTCACTCATAATCGTTAATCACTCTCGTTTTTGGTTAGGGCGTGTCCAACATTGACAGTAATATTTTTACCAACGATTCGAAGGTGAAAATAGATAAGTTTGATCGCCGTTAAACTGAAGGAAAAAAAGAGTCTGATGCTATACTGTTGCACTCTGGTTTACAGCTTGCATTATCGTCGCTTTGCGCCATTTTAATCACTCTAGATGGCTAATTTTGAGGGACACGCCCTATCGTTTTCTTTTAATACTTCTATTGATGGTTGTGTTTATTTGTTTTTAAAGGGGTCAAACCAAAAGATGCGCCAAGCTTATCATAAAGCTGGCGCATCTTGGGTGGTTTACCATCACAGCGGACGTGCGGCACGATAGATTGCCGCACTGTAGCGGTTTTTTTGCTACCTATCTATCAGCATATTACTATCAGTACATTACCAGATACGTGCCATGCTCGCCCACTCAATCATACTGTTTGGCAAGATACCAAAGAACAAAATAATCGCTGTGACGGCGATGACCATGATACCACCCGTGCGAATACCCCACTGTCCTGCCACATCAAACTCAATGAACTGTTTAGGACGTTTAAACAAAGTAAGCAACACGCGCAAGTAATAAAACAGACCGATGGCACTGCCTAGGATAATCATCGCAGCCAAGAACCAGTTGGTCCCTTGTACCGCTGCCAATATCGCAAACAGCTTGGTGATAAAGCCTGCGGTAAGCGGAATACCAGCCAGTGACAGCATCATAATGGTCATGACCGCCGTCAGCACGGGACGACGCCAAAACAGCCCTTGATAGTGAGTCAGCTCATCGGCCTCACCTGCCAAGCGATAAGGACTCGACATCAAGGTCACTACCCCAAAGGCACCGATAGAGGTAAAGGCATAGACCGCCATATACATGCTAGAGATGCTATCGGCTGCGGTACCGATACTAACAATAACGATCAGCACATAACCCATATGCGCAATGGATGAATAACCCAATAAGCGCTTGAGACTGGTCTGACGTACGGCTAGTAAGTTACCTACCAATATCGATAAGGTCGCCATCACCATCAGCAGTATCTGTACAGACGGCAGCGCCAATAACGCAGTATCGATTAAGAAACGCACGGCCAAAGCCATCATCGCCACTTTTGAGACAGACGCCAAAAACGTAGCGATAGGAGCTGGTGCACCCTCATAGACATCGGGGGTCCACATATGAAAAGGAGCTGCTGAGAGTTTAAAGGCAATACCGAACAGCATCATCGCCGCCCCAAGTATCAAGAGTGGCGACTCAAATACATTACCCAATACCAAGCTGATCGGTTTGAACGCCAGCGCGCCCACCTCAGCGTAGATAAAGGCCATGCCCATCAGTAGTGTGGCCGATGCGGTCGCTGATAACACCAGATACTTCAGCCCCGACTCAAGCGAACGATTACGCATATAAGTATAGGCCAATAAGCCATATAGCGGTATCGATAGCATCTCAAGACTCATAAAGAACGCCGCCAAATGCTGAGCACTGACCATCAGCAGCGCGCCGATTGTCGATAGCAACATCAGCAGATACAGCTCATCTTTATTGTCTTTTAGGTTGGCAAGATAAGCATAAGACAGCGTACAGCACGCCAATGCACAGATAAAAATCACCACCATATTAAACTGAGCAAAATTATCGATGATAAATAACTGCTCAGCGCTAGGCGCAGCCGCGCCGCTACTGACGATACCAGCCATCTGCGCCAGCAAGGTAAATAGCCCAATGTTTAAGCCCACCACCGTAACAGTACCTGTCACCATATGTGAGCGTTTTACCGCGATGGCAATCATCACCACCAACACCGTAATCACTACGGCGATGATCGGTGCGTAAGGTAGCAATCCCATCAAATCATTCATCGTAATATCATTCATGACTTAACGTGCCTCCATTGCATCAAGCAGTTGCATGGCATCTACCTGTGTGACTTGACTGTATATATATGCATTATTGATCCACTGCATGGCGTGACTTGACGTATCGAGGAATGGCTGCGGATACAATCCTAGCCAGACCAAACCTGCTGCTAACATAAGCAGCAACGAAAGCTCACGTTTGCCCAAATCTTTTAGTCTACGCGTCGGCAGACCATGCGATTTGGTTTCGTGTATCGCCAGCGCTTCGATATTGTTTTTACCAAACAAGGCGCGGTGAATCAAAATGAGCGAGTATAGGCCTGCAAGTACCAAGCTGAACGTAGCAAAAACCACAAACACAGGATACTGAGCAAATGAGCCAAATAAGATCATAAATTCGCCAATGAAGTTACCCGTACCCGGGATACCCAATAAAGCGGCGCAAAAGAACATCAGTATCGGTGCATAGTAGCGGAACTGACCCCACATACCGCCCATCAAAGTCAGATCGCGCGTATGTAAGCGCTCATACAGCTGTCCTGCCATGATAAACAATGCCGCCGAGCTAAGCCCGTGCGCCAGCATCTGAATCATCAGGCCTTGTAAGCTGATGAGCGTACCAGCATAGATGGCCAATACCACAAAGCCCATGTGCGAGACACTGGTATATGCCAATAGACGCTTCATGTCGGTCTGCATAAAGGCGAGCCACGCCCCATAAAAGATACCAATCGTCCCCAAGGTAATGGCAATCGGTGCAAACTCTTGCGACGCGGCTGGAAATAATGGCAAGACAAAACGAATCAAACCATAGGCGGCAGTCTTAATTAGAACCCCAGCCAAATCCACCGAACCTGCTGTTGGTGCTTGAGCGTGCGCATCAGGCAACCAGCCATGAAAAGGTACAATCGGCAACTTCACCGCAAAACCGATAAAGAAGCACAGCATAATGGGATATTCCCAGCCGCCAAGCGAGGTACCGAGCAAGTCATTATAATTAAAGCTGACCACCCCAGTTTGCGCATAGCTGATAATGACCAACACCAAGATACCGATGAGCATGATTAGCCCAGACGCTTGGGTATAAATAAAGAACTTGGTCGCTGCGTACTCTTTGGTTTTGCCCACCACATCATGACCCCATAGCGCGATCAAGAAGTAGATAGGAACCAGCATCATCTCCCAAAAGAAGAAGAACAAAAACAGATCAATGGCTAAGAACACACCGATGACGCCGCCCAAGCTCCATAGTAAGTTGAGATGGAAAAAACCCACACGGCGCTGAATCTCGTTCCACGAACAAGCGACAGCGGCAATACCGAGCAGCCCTGTTAGACCCACCATCAGCAGCGACAAACCATCTAGCGCCAAATGAAAGCTGATACCAAAGCTTGGTATCCACGGCACACTAAACTCAGCGACCCATGGCACGTTTGCATCTGGCGCGATCACCTGCTTACTCATACCGCTATAGTCGCCGTACTGCCATAGCACGAGTGACAAAGCAAAGGTTATGATCATCCCGATTAAGGCGATCCAGCGCGGCAGACGTTTATTAATCCGCTCTACCAGCCAGCATAGCAACCCTGCAATAAAAGGAATTGCAATCAATGCTGGTAGCATCCACGTTTGTTGTAACTCAATCATCTTATACCACCGTTATCATTACCAGCACGAGCAATACAGCAACGCCTAAGCCAAAGCTTGCAGCGTAACCTCGAAGTGACCCTGTTTGCGTCGCAGACAATACCTTATTACCTGCTGATGCCAGCTTAGGTAAGACATACCACGTTTTATCGATAGGGTCGGCTTTTAATAAGCGGCCGATGAACAAAAAGGGTTTTACAAAAAGTAAATCGTATAGCGCATCAAAACCTAGGCCGTGATAGCACCAGTGATACAGCGCGCCGCCGATACGCGAGCGCTTAAAGCTGGTAAGCAGGCGACCTTTATTGACCACATATAACAGCGCGGCCAATACCAAACCTGCCAGCATCGCACCCATGGCGATATACTCTGCAGTATGCTTGGCCTCTGCTTGACCAGCCACTTCTAATAGATGCCCAACACTCTGGGGCAATACACCTTGCAATGGCGGCGTAATCCACGCACCGACAGCGGTCGATAGTACCAAAAGCACGGTAAGTGGTAACCAATATGACACCCCTGACAGCTTATGCGCATGGGTCTTTTCTTCACCAAAAAAGACAATCCAGATCATACGGAAGGTATAAATTGCCGTTAAGAATGCACCAAACACACCCATGTAAAATAGTACTAAGTGACCGGTGGCATAAGTTTCCCAAAGAATCGCTTCTTTAGAATAAAAACCAACGGTGACCCAAGGTATCGCAGCGAGTGCTCCGCCACCGACGATATAACACCAAAATACCAAAGGTATCTTTTTGCGTAAGCCGCCCATCTTAAAGATGTCTTGCTCATGATGTACCGCTAGAATGACCGCACCTGATGCCAAGAACAACAGCGCCTTAAAAAAAGCATGGGTCATCAAATGGAAGATAGCCCCTTGCCACGCGCCCACGCCTAAGGCCAAAAACATATAGCCAATCTGACTCATGGTCGAGTAAGCAAGGATACGTTTGATATCGGTTTGCGCCAGCGCACAAAATCCAGCGACCACAAGCGTTAACGCCCCGACACCGCCGACCCAGTACAATAAAATACCTGGCGTTAGCTCAAACAATGGATGCAGGCGGGCGATTAAATACACCCCTGCGGTGACCATCGTCGCGGCGTGAATCAATGCCGATACTGGTGTTGGACCTGCCATCGCATCAGCAAGCCATGTGTGTAGTGGCAACTGGGCTGATTTACCCATCGCGCCGCCCACCAGCATCATAGTGGTGAGCATCATTATGGGGTTGTTTAGGTCAAAGACTTCGGGCGCGCGGGTGATAATCTCTTGAATATGCAGCGTGCCGAACTCGCGAAACAATAAAAACAAACCAAAGGCTAAAAACACATCACCGACACGCGTGACCGTAAAGGCTTTCATCGCCGCGCGGCCATTGGCTCTGTCGTGGTAATAATAACCAATCAGCAAGTACGAACAAATACCCACGCCTTCCCAGCCCAGATACAGCAAAAACAAGTTATCTGCTAACACCAGCAACAACATACTGGCGACAAATAAGTTCATATAGCTAAAGAAACGGGCAAAGCCGGTATCGCCTTTCATGTACCAAGCGGCAAACATATGAATCAAAAAACCGATACCCGTGATGATGCCTGTCATGGTCAATGCCAAGCCATCAAAACTCAGCCCAAAGCTCGGAGCAAAATCCCCGACCTGAAACCACGTCCACAGCGGCATCTCGACGACCGTACCTGCAGGGTAACTGGTCAAAAAAGTATAGCTGACAACGAGCGTACAAAGCGCAGATAGCAGCATACTACCGACACCGACTATCCTCGCCACCTGCTCGGTGAGTTTATCGCGCATAAAGGCTAAGATTAAAAAGCCAATGAGCGGGAATATAAAGGTTAATGGTAATAAACTCATGACATCATCCTTTCATCTCATTGGCGCTATCGACATCGAGATGCCCACGCTTATGATAAAACCGCAATAATATTGCCAGACCGATTGAAGCTTCAGCCGCGGCCAAAGTCAAAATAAAGATAAACATAATCTGCCCATCTGGATCGACCCAGCGACTGCCTGCTACTACAAATGCCAATGCCGTCGCGTTCATCATAATCTCAAGACTCATTAGCATAAATAAAAAGTTACGTCGTACCATGACGCCGCACAGACCGATGGCAAATAAAATACCTGCCAAAATCAGTCCATGACTCATGGGTATCATACCCAGTACATTTTGCGCCTCAGCAGCTGGCTGTACTAAGCCTGCTACCTCGTGGGCAAACGGCACGTTTGACACATCTTGTGCCACGCTCGCTGCTAGTACCATCAGTCTGACTCCTTGCGCGTGACTCGTTGTACACCTACTTGCTTACCGACATAGTCATGCGGGTCAACATCTTTGTATTCATAAGGCTCCGCCATCTGTGCTGCATGGCTATCGTCGTTATCATATGATTTGATACTGCCGACAGCTGGCTGCACGTCTCGGCTACCATTGCCGATGACTTCATCATCTTTCGTCTCTTTGCCCAAGTGGTAGGCGGCAACCAAAGCGGCTAGCAGCAGTAGCGCCGCCACCTCGATGAGCATGACGTATTTGGTAAAGAGCACCGTACCGACTGCTTTGGCAGAGATGGTGGTACCACCAATCATCGCCGCGTCATCATGCCCCATACCTATCATCGCATACAGCACAACGCCGATGATAACCGTCAGGCCGGTCGGCAGCGCCCACGTGCCAGCATCGAGCCAGCGCTCTTCGCGCTCATCATTACTCATGCCCAAGTTGAGCATCATAATGACAAAGACGAACAGCACCATGATAGCGCCAGCATAGACGACAATCTCTAACGCCCCTGCAAACGGCGCACCTAAGACAAAGAAAATACCTGAGATGGCGAGCAAAGACACAATCATCGACAAGATGGCATGTACTGGATTGGCCTGCGTCACCACGCGCAGGCTGGCAAATATCGCCACAGCAGCCAGCGCATAAAACCCTGCCAGCTCAGGGCTGTTTAAAATAGTCATCATGGTAGCAAGCTCCTTAGATCAATCGGTGCCGCTTCGTTTTGAGCAGCGCCTTTTGGTTTTTCCGCTACCGCCATACCGGTCACACGATAATAGTTATAATCAGGATATTTGCCTGGACCTGAGATGAGCAAATGCTCTTTTTCATAGACCAAGTTTTGGCGCTTATACTCACCCAGCTCAAAATCTGGCGTCAGCTGAATCGCTGTCGTCGGACAGGCTTCTTCGCACATTCCGCAAAAGATACAGCGCGAAAAGTTAATACGAAAAAACTCTGGATACCAGCGTCCATCGTCACGCTCGGCTTTTTGTAGTGAGATACAGCCTACTGGGCAGGCGACGGCACATAGGTTACACGCCACACAGCGCTCATCACCATCAGGGTCACGCGTCAGCACAATACGCCCGCGAAAGCGTGGCGGCACTGGCACTGGCTCTTCAGGATAAAGAATGGTGTCACGTGGCCTAAGCGCATGACTGTTGACCATCCACATGCTGCGGACAATGGTAAAGATACCAATGACGGTCTTTTTTATGGTAGTAAACATGGGATTATTATCCTTATCAGCTTTACCCTAGTTCATCAATGATGGCTAGTAATGATTACAACGTTGGGGAAAAGATCAAAATGACTGCAGCAGTAACGATTAAGTTAATCAGCGTCACTGGCAGGCAGACTTTCCAGCCAAAGTTCATCACCTGATCATAGCGCGGACGCATGAGTGAGCCTCGAGCCAAAACAAATAGGGTCATAAAAAACAGCGTCTTAATCATGAACCAAAAAGCTGGTGGAATAAATGGAATATCTAAATTAAACGGCGCCAGCCAACCGCCAAAAAACAAGCAGGTCATCAAGGCTGAAATCAGGACGACGTTGACATATTCCCCAATGAAGAACATACCGAACTTCATACCGGAGTATTCGACATGATACCCTTCAGCCAGCTCTTGCTCGGCCTCTGGCTGATCAAACGGATGCCTGTGGGTCACCGCCACACCAGCGACCACAAAGGTCAAAAAGCCAAAAAACTGCGGAATGATATACCAGCCGTCAATCTGTGACTCAACGATTTCGCGCAAATTAAACGAGCCGGTCAAGGCCACCACGCCCATCAATGATAAGCCTAAGAAAACTTCATAACTGATGGTTTGTGCCGCCGAGCGTAGGCCGCCCAATAGCGAGAACTTGTTGGCAGACGCCCAGCCGCCAAACATCACCGCATAGACGGCGATACCTGCCATGGCAAAAAAGAACAAAATACCGATATCCCAATCCGCTACCCCAAGGGTCGGCGAGATAGGGATAATGGCAAATGAGGCCAATGCGGTAAACATGGCGACCGCAGGTGCCAAGGTAAATATAAACTTATCGGTGAAGTTTGGTGTCCAGTCTTCTTTAAAGAAGATTTTGAGCATATCAGCGACCAGCTGCAAGGAGCCAAACGGCCCGACACGGTTGGGGCCATAACGATCTTGCCATAAGGCAAGCATGCGGCGCTCATAGACAATCATCAACGCCGCCACGATAACGACCACCAAAAATATGACCAGTGCTTGCACCACCATAAATAAAACGGACCAAGTATCAAAGCTCATACTACTGGCCAAAAAGCTTGGCACATCAGGGATAATACGGGTAACTTGCATATTACACCTCCTGTGTGGTGGTCGGCGCGGTGCTGGTTGGCGCTGCGCGGTTGGTGGTATCGTCAGCGCTATCCGCCATATCGCCCCTCATTGTCACGGGCGCATCGACTTTACGGACTGAGGCTGGCATCGAAGGGTGAATGATGCTCACCTGCCCGACAGGATAACCAATACAGCCTTCTTGCTAGATAACCGACAATCTGTACTGGCAGGGTGATTTGCTGTTTGTCAATCTCGATTGCTAAGTAATCACCAGCGGCAATATTCCAGTCTTTGGCATCATCCATACCGATACGCCATGCCGCCAGCGGCAGCTGTTCGGCGACGATAGGACTGCGCGATGCCATCATTGAGCTGGCATAGATGTTATAGATAGGCACCAGTTTGGCTTGTCCCTGCTGCATGTCAGTCGTGGTCGCAGACAGGGCTTCTGGTGCGACATACTGACGTGTCGGTAGGCGCTCGAGCATATCGAACAAACGCACGCCTGGGTCACCGTTTTTTAGATGACCACCGACTTTGTCTTGGTATTTGTTCCATGCTTGCGGCGAGTTCCAGCCAGCAGCATGAGCAAAAGGAATCATCGAGCTTGGTGTTTGTTTGCCCGTGTAGCCTTCCATAGAGAAAGTCAATCCTGTATCCAAGTCTTTTGGCTGCATTGGCTCATGCACTGAGATCGGCGCACGCATGGCAGTACGACCAGAGTAACGCCGCGGCTGACGCGCAATTTTAAGACCCGTGATACGGTAGTCCGCCTCGGGCGCGGCGCCCTTGATACCAGCAAGCTTTGGATGGGTGGCGATCAATGCATTGATGACATCATCGAGCTGTGTCCAATCGACATCACGGCCTTCGATACTGCTATGCACCGCATGTAACCAGCGCCAGCCTTCTTTGATACTGCTCATTGGATGATAATATTCATTATCATAAACTTGGAAGAAGCGCTGCGCACGGCCCTCAGCAGAGATAAGCGTACCATCCGCTTCGGCAAAACTGGCGGCTGGCAAGACGATGTCGACGTCTTTGTGCCAATCAAGCAGCTGATGATCAAGGGCGATGACGGTCTTATCAGCGAGTAACTGCGTCAACTTATTGGCATCAATGGCATCGGTCAGCTGGTTTTCTGCAACCACCACCACATCAAAGTCAGTGGCTAGTAGCTCTTCAACTGACTGACCGCCAAGCATACAAACGCCCATGCTATTGGCATCAGGTACCGTTAGATAGATACCTGCTTGTGCCTGATACCTGTTATTTACTTCTTTTAACTCAAGGTTTTCAGCAGGCTCGCGCTCGACATCATCCTGCGCTTCTGTATTCACGCCTGTTTCAGGTTTGTTCGGCTTAGCAGATAAATCTTGGTCTTCTTCAGGCTGGTCATTAGCCGCTTTCGCTTGTGCTGCCTGTACTTTGGCATTATGTGCCTCAACCTGCTGTTGCTCAGTCGCTTTGATTGCCGCGCGTTTTTGGGTCAACGCTTGGGTAATCTGCGCCGCTGCTTCTATCAGTGCGGTAGAAGATAAGCTGCTACCCGAAACCACCAGCGGCTGATCGGCTTGAATCAAATCATATGCGATTTGCTGCGCGAGTGCCTGCATCGCATCGGTCTCGCGCTCGGCAGTATCTGCTTGCGGCGCTACAATCTGCGTCAAATCATCTGCCAGACCTGCAATCTCATCAGCAACTTTAAAACCAAGTTTAACAATATCTTCAGGAGTCGCTACCACGCTGGCTTTGCTGATGTCTTCTAGCTTGGTTTGGGTCACATCGATGACATAGACTGGGCTTAACGCGTCTTGCGCGATACGCTTGACAGGCTCGGCAAGCCAAGGCTGCGTTTGCAGCGCCGCCGCCATTTTCAAGCCTTCGTTTTTCGCGGCTTGACGTACTGACAGTGCGACACGTGATGAAGTTTGGGTGATGTCTTCGCCCAACACCAGCACAGCGTCATGTGCTTCGATATCAGCCATGCTAGGATTATAGATACCTTCAGTGCTGAGCACTTCGATACATTTATTGACCAATGCTTGCTGCTGATGATTGAGGCCGGTTGAAAAGTTATCAAAGCCGACCAGATTTTTTAGCGCAAAGTTGGTCTCAAGACTGGCGCGCGGTGAACCAATACCGATGACTTTTTTGTCTTTGATGCGTTTGATGGTTTCATCAAGCGCGTA
The DNA here is from genome assembly GCA_016785225.1 of Psettodes erumei. NCBI lineage: Eukaryota > Metazoa > Chordata > Actinopteri > Pleuronectiformes > Psettodidae > Psettodes > Psettodes erumei. The sequence continues at coordinate 32,314 of JAFBJZ010000513.1, read as the reverse complement.
GTCAATATTGATTTTGACGTGTTTGTCATTGATACGCTCAAGCGCTTGGGTTGGACGATCAGCGCGGTTGACATAGCCATAACCAAAGCGGCCACGGTCACATAAGAAATAGCGGTTTACGTCACCGTTATAGCGGTTTTCGATACGGCGCAGCTCGCCATAACGCTCACCTGGCGAGATATTACAGCCCGCCGAGCAGCCATGACAGATGCTGGGCGCATACTGCATGTCCCATTTACGATTGTAGCGATCAGAATGCGTTTTGTCAGTGAATACCCCAGTTGGGCACACTTCGGTTAAGTTGCCTGAAAACTCGCTTTCGAACTGACCGTCTTTATCACGGCCAAAATACACACGGTTGTTTGAGCCATAAACGCCCAAATCTTCGCCGCCTGCGTAGTCTTTATAAAAACGCACACAGCGATAGCACGCGATACAGCGGTTCATCTCGTGCGCGATAAATGGTCCAAGGTCTTGGTTATGATGCGTGCGCTTGGTAAAGCGATAGCGACGACGACTATGACCTGACATATAGGTCATGTCTTGCAAGTGACAATGCCCGCCTTCTTCACAGGTTGGACAGTCATGCGGATGGTTGGTCATGAGTAGCTCAACCATCGACTTGCGGAATGCCTTGGCTTCGTCATCCGTCACTGAGATATACATGTCATCGCCAGGAGCGACCATGCAAGACATCACCAGACGACCGCGGCCTGCTTCCATATCGTCTTTGTTTTGGAACTGCTTGACTGCGCACTGACGACACGAGCCGACCGAGCCAAGGGCTGGATGATAACAAAAATACGGCACATCAATGCCGAGTGATAAGCAGGCTTGCAGCAAGTTATCGCTGCTATCTACTTCGACAGTGGTACCATCAATATGTATGACTGCCATGCCGCTCTCCTTATTTCACTTCTGGCTGTTGGTTGGCTGCCGCATCAATGACATCGACACCAACCGCCTGCGCGATTTTTTGATCAAACTCAGGACGGAAATATTTAATCGCACTCATCAGTGGCTCCATCGCACCAGGCGCATGAGCACAGAATGTTTTGCCGATCCACAAGTCACGGGTGAGGCCTTCTAGTTTTTCCACATCGCCGACTTGTCCCTCACCATCATTGATGGCGGTAAGCAGCTTGACACCCCATGGCAGACCATCACGGCATGGCGTGCACCAACCGCATGACTCACGCTGAAAGAAAATCTCAAGATTGCGCAGCAGCGGCACCATGTCCTGCGCTTCATCGACGACCATAATCAGCCCAGTACCCATACGGCTACCGGCTTTTTGAATGGTGTCAAAATCCATCACCACGTCCAAATGCTCTGTGGTCAAAAAGTCGGTCGAGGCACCACCAGGCAACCATGCTTTGAGTGTTTTGCCATCTTTCATGCCGCCAGCCAACTCTTCGATGATCTCGCGAGCGGTATAGCCAAATGGCAGCTCCCATAGACCTGGGTCATTGACCAATCCTGAGCAGCCAAAGAGCTTAGTACCAGGGGTTTCGCTTTTGCCTTTGATTTTTGATAGTGACTGATACCACTCGACACCATGATTGAGAATCGCTGGCATATTATTTAACGTCTCGACGTTATTGACCACCGTCGGTCTGCCCCACGCCCCAGAGATTTGCGGAAACGGCGGCTTGGTACGAGGGTTGGCGCGGCGACCTTCTAGGCAGTTGATCAAGGCGGTTTCTTCACCGCAGATATAGCGGCCAGCACCCGTATGTACATGCAGATTAAAGCTAAAATCTGAGCCAAGAATGTTGTCGCCCATCAGGTTGTTGGCTAGACATTCTTCAATAGCTGCAACCAAGCGCTCAGCAGCTAAGATGTACTCGCCGCGGATAAAGATATAACCATCGGTGGCACCGATCGCATGCGCAGTAATGAGCATACCTTCGATAAGCTGAAACGGTAGGCGCTCCATCAATAAACGGTCTTTAAAGGTGCCCGGCTCCATCTCATCGGCATTACAGATGAGATAGCGCGGCAAGCCATCTGGCGGCGACATAAACGACCACTTTAGACCAGCGTTAAAGCCTGCGCCGCCGCGTCCTCTGACATTGGCCGCCTTGATCATATTGCCGACTTCTTTTGGTGATTTGGACAATGCTTTTTTAAACCCGTAAAGCCTTGTAGAGACTCATAAGTCGCTAATCCAAAACGGCATCATGATGCGCCAAACGCCAAGTCAATGGTTTGGTTTCGCTGGTGGCGGTCGCCTTATCACCATAAATTGGTATACGCTGTTCGTTTAGCTGGCTTGGCGCTTTACCTTGACCGCGACGAGCAATCTGCTCTGAAATCGTTAAACTCATGCGTATAGCTCCAATAATTGCGCGACCTCAGATGGCTGGACAGGACCATAAGTGTCTTCGTCTATCAGCACCGCAGGGCCTTTATCACAGTTACCCAAGCAGCAAATCGGTAATAGCGTAAAACGGCCATCAGCTGTGGTCTGCCCATACTCAATACCCAGCTGTGATCGAATTTCAGCCGATAATGCCTCATAACCTGTTAGATAGCAGGCCACTGAGTCACAAATCAGGATGACATGACGGCCGACAGGCTGACGATAAATACGGTTAAAGAAAGTCGCAACGCCGTCCATATCCGACATCGGAATGTCTAATATATTGGCGATAGCATTGACCTGCGCATCATCGACCCAGCCGTTGCGCTTTTGCACGATTTTTAGCGCATCTAGCGAGGCGGCGCGCGCATGGGGATAGTGATGCATATATTCATGAATGGCAGCAATCTCCTCAGGGGTGAGGATGCTGGCCACATCTACTTTTGGCATTTTGTCGGAAACAATTTTCATAATCTTCTATCTTTCCTCACTCATCCGTAGCCAAGATATTCTAGCCACTACAGCCTTATCCCTTCACTGGAGCATAAAGACATTCGTGTGGTTATTGACAGGTGATCGCATTTTGGCGTGCCATCAGGCAATAATATATTGATTGACTTATCTTAAAAAAACACTCATCTCAAATCACAGCGCTAGCGGTCACAGTCTGCCATCACAATATCAATCGATGCCAGATACATAATGGCATCAGAGACCAAGGATCCATTAATCACTGACGGCATCTGCTGCAAATGAGCAAATGTCGGGGTGCGAATACGAGTGCGATAACTCATCGTGGCTTTGTCAGACGTGATGTAATAGCTGTTGAGGCCTTTGGTCGCTTCTACGATGGTGGCACACTCACCCGCTGGCATCACAGGGCCCCAAGAGACAGAGATAAAGTGGTTGATCAGCGTCTCAATGTCATTTAGCGTACGGTCCTTTGGCGGTGGTACCGCTAGCGGATGGTCGGCCTTGTACGGGCCTTGCGGCATGTTGTCCATACACTGGCGGATAATACGCAGCGACTGGCGCATCTCTTCGACTTTTACCATACAGCGATCATAAGCATCACCGTTGTAGCCAACTGGCACTTCAAAGTCAAAATTCTCATAGCCCATGTATGGACGCGCCTTACGCAGATCAAAGTCCACCCCTGTCGCGCGTAGACCGGCTCCAGTGACACCCCAAGCCAAAGCCTGCTTGGCATTGTACTGTGCCACGCCTTGAGTACGGCCCTTGAGCACACTGTTTTGTAGTGCCGCTTTGACATACTCATCCAAACGCTTGGGCATCCACTCCAAAAACTCACGTACCAAGCGCTGCCAGCCACGCGGCAGGTCAGCAGCCGTACCGCCGATACGGAACCACGCTGGATGCATACGGTAGCCGGTGACGGCTTCGATGACATCATAGGCTTTTTGGCGATCGGTAAACATATAAAACACTGGCGTCATGCCACCGGCATCCTGAATAAAGGTACCGACATACAGTAAGTTGTTGGTAATACGGAAAAACTCGCTCATCATCACGCGGATGGTCTCAGCGCGCGGCGGTACCTTAATACCAGCGAGCTTTTCCACCGACATGATGTAGGGCAGCTCATTCATCACCCCGCCCAGATAATCGATACGGTCGGTATAAGGGATAAATGAGTGCCACGTCTGACGCTCAGCCATCTTTTCTGCGCCGCGATGGTGATAGCCAATATCAGGAATACAATCAACGACTTCCTCGCCATCGAGCTGTAGTACCAAACGAAAAGCACCATGCGCTGAGGGGTGGTTAGGACCGATGTTCAAAAACATAAAGTCTTCATCGCGGCCCGAGCGCTTCATACCCCACTCTTCTGGGACAAAGCGCAGGTTTTCTTGCTCGTATTGCTGTTTTGCCGTGATTCAAAAGTACGGCGTAAATTCAGTGGCGCGCGCGTGATACTCTTTGCGCAGTGGATGGCCTTCCCAGTATTTCGGCAATAAGATGCGCGTCAGATGTGGATGGCCACTAAAGACAATCCCAAACATATCCCAGACTTCGCGCTCATACCAGTTGGCATTTGGCCAAATCTGCGTGGCGCTCGGCAGCGTCAAATCGTCTTCATCTAGCGCCACTTTGATACGCACATCACTATTGCGCTCAAGCGACATTAAATGATAAAACACCGTAAAGTCGCTATCTGGCAGACCGGCACGGTGCTGGCGCAACCGCTCATCTATCGCGGATAAGTCAAATAGCATGACATAGGGCTTGGGCAACTTGCGCAAGAATAACAATATCTCAAGCAAATCTGCGCGCGCCACCCACACCGTTGGAATCTCATCAACCGTATGCTGCACCACAAACTTGCCAGCATATTTATGGGTAAGCTCTTGGATGACTGCTGGAGCAGGCTTGCTCTTAGGACCCCTATTGTTAGGATCTGTGTTTTCGACTACCGTGACCATGAATGATGTATTCCTTCATTAATCATAACTAAACGATGTTAATCATAACCGAACTGTGATGGGCGTACGCGTACTGAGCACGTCTACGAATTATTAACGATAAAACCCTCGCCAGACTACATAACCGCTGGCGCTAACAGCGCGCTTAGATACTGTCTGGGCTGCGCAGGTTTTTTACCGCGATACGGTCTGCCTGTTTGCGGTCGCGCTCAGGCGTCATTTGCGGCTGGTAGATACCCTGCTCATTGACATGGACACCCAGCGGACGGCGCTCTTTGGTAATAGACTCTTGTAGCAGCATCAGCCCCTGAATCAGCGCTTCTGGACGCGGCGGACAACCTGGCACATAAACGTCGACAGGGATAATCTTATCCACACCTTGTACGACAGAGTAGATATCATACATACCGCCTGAGTTGGCGCAGGCACCCATTGATATGACCCACTTTGGCTCTAGCATTTGCTCATAAAGACGCTGGATAACAGGGGCCATTTTGACAAAACAAGTCCCAGCAACGATCATCACATCGGCCTGACGCGGCGAGGCGCGAATGACTTCGGCACCAAAGCGCGACAAGTCATGAACCGCAGTTAACGTGGTGGCATATTCGACATAACAGCAAGAGGTACCAAAGTTAAATGGCCAAAGCGAGTGCTTGCGACCCCAGTTTGCTGTTGAATGGACAAGGTCTTCGAGACGACCCATAAAGACGTTTTTATTGACTTCATCTTCGATAGGGTCTTTGACCGTTTGACTGGTCTGAGCAGGATAGGTATCTGCATCAGGGTTGGCTTTTGTTAATGTGTATTTCATAACATACAACCTTTATATGGGGCACTGCAGGACAATCATCTTGCCACCGCGCGCGCCCATTATTCATAAGTGATCATTGATATACCATCATAAAACCCTAAGGTTTTGTACAGCTTGACCGTCTTAACGCTCAACACTGTCTTTTTGCGCAGACGTGGCAAAATCCACGGAAGTCACATTGCCCGTGGTATTGATATGATCGATATTTTGTAGATGGCGACGATTGGTCTCGATATTGTTTGAGACATTGATCTGCCCTGATGACTGCGCTGGGACTTTACCTGTCGGATCGACCATCAGCTCGTGCGCGCCATCAAAACGGGTGATGTCTGCCAAATTAAAACCAGCTGGCGCAGCATGTAGCCGAGGTTTTTTGCGGCGCTTGTCCGCTGGTGCCCAGTTCATCGCGCCCAGACTCAGCTCATATATCAGACCGATGATTAAGATTGTGATAAAGATGGCGGCGGCAGCAAACCCTAACCAGCCGGCTTCGCGCACTGAAACGGCATACGCATAAAGATAAAGCGCTTCTAAATCGAAAATCACAAAGAAAATCGCCACCAAATAAAATTTGGCAGACAGACGAATACGGGCGTTGCCTGCTCCGACAACACCCGCTTCAAATACTTCTTCTTTTTGTGAGCCTTGAGAGCGACCGCCAAGCAAACGCGGCACGACCAGCATAAAAACAACCAGCCCAATGGCGGCTAAGATAAAAGCAATTGCTGACCAATTAAAAGCAGACATGATAATACGTGCTCCTCACCCAATCGAGTATCAAGCGCCGCGCAGAGACTGACCAACAAGGGTCGGTGAGCGGCAGGCTTGACGCAGACGAAAACACAAAGCGACTGTCATTGAGCCACTGTATTTAAGTAACGACTAAATAACCATATTAGGTACTGTGCTGGTAATAGCCAATTATCAAGTGTATTGACGACGATGTCAGACATGACCAACTGTAGAGGTTCCGCTAGACATACGGAGCAAGCTGGTCGTCTAACCCCGCTTGTAACAACGTAAGATCAACTTATTAAATCAATATCATATCGCACTGCTTACTTAATTGATTTAATAACTCATTACACGTAGTCAACAATGGACGAGACAACTGGCATAAATTATTTACGTACTATACGCATTTCAGTGCCCAAAAGCTAGTTTTTAACTGTATTGAACGGTCACTTTCTCTATAAAAAAAATATGTTTTTTTTACTATAAATTATGATATAGACATTACCTTATATTAACCCCAAATCCATAAATTTTACTTATAATTGATACCATATCATTATTGAGCAAAACCACTTGGCTTTACTCGGCATCTCTGCGCGTCCATCTCCTCCCCAAAGTCGTTGTTTTTGCTTTATAATACCTCACCGAATTTTAATGATGTCTCGCCATTGGCACAAAGACACCTTTGGCAGCATCTCAATCATCTTTGGTAATGATAAACCTACAGCACGATATCTGATGAAAAATCTTAGCCTATATTGGCAATATTTGTTTGTCCCTCTTAGATGACAGTGATGGTTTATTTTTATCCAGTGGCTGTCGGTACAGTGTTTATACCGCTATAGTCAGTTCACTATAAAATGTTATAGCAAGGCTGATAGAAATTTTTGCAGCCTCTGTCTGCAGCGGCATAGCACGCCAGAAAATTTTTATCGGCCTTTCTGGTCAATAAACGCATGACGCTTTTATTTAGAATCGACGATATTTTATCTTTTGCTTTTGTCTTACAGGTCACGTTATGAGTCAACTCAATCCCAAACAATCCGAGGCCATGCTCTACGTCTCAGGCCCACTACTGGTGCTGGCGGGTGCCGGCTCTGGCAAGACATCAGTGATCACCCGCAAGATTGCGTATCTAATTGAAGAGTGCAACATGCCAGCGGAGCGTATCACCGCGGTGACCTTTACCAACAAGGCGGCGCGCGAGATGAAAGCGCGTGTCAGCAAGCTACTCCCTAGCGAAAAGATGCGCGGTCTGACGGTCTCAACCTTTCACCAATTTGGTCTGCAGTTTTTGCGTTATGAGCTGATGCATACGCCGCTCAAGGGCAATTTTTCTATCATGGACAGCGACGACAGTAAGCGCCTGCTGATGGAGCTGATGATGCGCGACAACCTAAGCGGCGCTGAGAGTCGTGAGCTGGTCGGCAAAGCCATCAAGATGATCTCAGACTGGAAAAACGACTTGATTGAGCCGGATAAGGCGATGGAGACCTTGGACGATCCAGAGGACATGATTTTTGCCACGCTATATGGTTTATATGAGCGCAATCTGCGTGCGTATAACGCTGTGGATTTTGACGATTTGATCGTCTTGCCGACCAAGATACTGCGTGAAAACAGGGAGCTGCGCGACAAATGGCAAAACCGCATTCGCTACTTATTGGTCGATGAGTATCAAGATACCAACACCGCCCAGTATGAGATGATCAAATACTTGGTCGGGCCGCAAGGTCGCTTTACCGTGGTCGGCGATGACGATCAGTCGATCTATGCGTGGCGCGGTGCCAAACCTGAAAACATGGCACTGCTCAAAGAAGATTTTCCCAAACTAAAAATCGTCATGCTCGAGCAAAACTACCGCTCGACCACCCGTATCTTGACCTCAGCCAACGCGGTGATTCTTAACAACGAGCATTTATTTGAAAAAAAGCTCTGGTCGGATAAAGGCCAAGGCGAAAAAATCCGCATCATCAACTGCCGTAATGACGATGATGAGGCCGAGCGCGTCGCCAAAGAAATCGTCACGCACAAGCTGCGCTTTGGCAACGAGTGGGAAGCAATACGCGGTGCTTTATCGCAGTAACTTCCAAGCACGTATGCTCGAGGCACAATTGCGCCAATTGCAAGTGCCCTATAAGCTCTCTGGTGGTCAGTCGTTTTTTGCGCGCAGTGAGATCAAAGACATCATGGGTTATCTGCGCCTGATATTAAACCCAGAAGACGACAGTGCGTTTTTGCGTATCATCAATACGCCCAAACGCGGTATGGGGCCTGCGACGCTTGAGAAGTTAGGCTTATTTGCCCAAGAGCATAGCATCTCCTTACTCGCCTCTTGTACCCATGCGGGCCTTTCGCACGTATTGCCATCCAAAGCCTATGGTACGATAAAGGAGTTTGGCGAGTTTATCGAGCACTATACCCGCGAGCTGGATCAGCACCCTGACCCTGTGCCCATCGTGCGCCAGATGATTGATGAGACAGGCTATATCGACTTTGTCCGTAGCGATGCCAAGACGCCGCAGCAAGAAAAAAACCGCCTTGACAATATCGACATGCTCTACACCAGTATTCAGTCGCTGATCAACCGCGCAGAAGACGATGAAGATCGCACCATTGATACCATCATTCGCAAACTGGTATTACTCGATATGCTCGAGCAGCAGCAAGAAGAAGAAAACACCAATAAAGTCAATCTGATGACCCTGCACGCGGCCAAAGGCTTGGAGTTTGATTTTGTCTATATCATGGGGTTAGAAGAAGAGATGCTGCCGCATCGCAACTCTATCATCAGTGAGACCATCGAAGAAGAGCGGCGTTTGATGTACGTGGGCATCACCCGCGCGCGCCGTGAGCTGACGCTGACGCTGGCAACTCAGCGCCGCGCTGGTGGACAAATGCGCGTCACCTCCGAGTCGCGGTTTTTAGATGAGCTGCCAGAGGATCATATCGACTGGCCTGCCAAAGCCAAAAAGAAAAAAGCCAGCAAAGACCCTGAAAAAGTCGCTGATGAATATTTGGCCAATATTCAGCATTATTGGGCAATCGTTAACGGTTACTAAACGTTCAGCGAGCGCAGTTCGTCCCCGTCTTTGTTATCATAAGGGCACAGCACAGAAAAACATCGACATGGCTGCGTGATGAGACAACTACCGAGTAAATTGAAGACACGCCCTAGTACCTGTCCTAGCATTTGTAAAAAACATTGGAACCTTTATGCCTACGCCACCGCCTGAACAAGAACGACCATCGACCCTGCAAGGAGATTACAATCCTGCAGAGTATAGCGCTGAGTACAAGCTGCTGTATCTACAAAGTCTGGTGGCTGACAGGGCATTTGAGGACATTACCGCGTTTTTAGAAAAGCAATCAGAATATGAAATTGCCAGCTTACTTGAGTCTTTTCCAACACAAGACCGCCTGCTGATTTGGGAGCAAGTACCCGATAATATCAAAGGTGAGGTGCTGGCCGAGCTAGAAGTCGATACGCGCCAGCCGTTGATGGAAAACATCTCATCCAAAGAGATATCGCTGTTTACACAAGACCTAGATGCCCAAGACATCTCGGAGATTTTGGACACGGTGACCGACAGCGTCCGCACCTCGGTGATGGCGACGCTGGACGAAGATATCCGTGTGCAGGTCAATAAGCTCGACACCTATGCCGATTGGGAAGTCGGTAGCTATATGGACCCTGATACCATTCAGGTCAGAGACGACATTACGCTGGCTGAGGTACAAGACTGGCTGCGCGACAATGACGATCTGCTCGACGACGAAAGCCAAGAGCTGTTGGTCGTCGATCAAAGCCAGCAGTTGCTTGGACTGCTAAGCTTGGTGGATTTGATCAAACATGATCAAACCACTTTGGTCTCAGCGCTTATCGACCCTGCTATCACCATCAATGATCGCCTCGATATCACCGATGCGGCGGCGATTTTTCGCTCAGAAGACATTCGTTTTGCCCCTGTCATCAACAGCCATGGCGAGCTGGTCGGTCAGTTGAATGCCGAGGACATCATGGAAATTATCCAAGATGATGTCGATAGCACCATGAAAAACCTCGCAGGTGTCAGCCAAGATGAGGAGCTGTTTGCTCCTATCTTGACCAGCGCCAAAAGCCGTAGTATCTGGCTCGGTATCAACCTGTGTACCGCGCTATTGGCGGCGGCGGTCATCGGTCAGTTTGAGGCGGTGTTGGCAAAAGTGGTGGCGCTGGCGATTTTAATGCCCGTGGTTGCCAGTATGGGCGGTATCGCTGGCTCGCAAACATTAACAGTCGTCATTCGTGGTATAGCGATGGGTCAAATTGGTGGCTCCAACCGCCTATGGCTACTGAACAAAGAGCTGTGGGTCGGCGCGATAAACGGTATGATATGGGCAATAATCATGGCGTTTATCGCCCAATTGTGGTTTCATGATATCAAGATCAGTGCGGTCGTTGGCTTGGCAATCGCCATCAATATGACTGCAGCCAATGTCTCAGGCATTAGCATTCCTTTACTCCTAAAACGCATGAATATCGACCCTGCTCTATCAGCGTCGGTGATTTTGACCACCGTCACTGATATTGTCGGTTTTATGTCGTTTTTGGGCCTAGCAAGTGTGCTGATACTGTGAGTGAGCACCAAAGCAGTCATGTAGCAGTCATTGACTTTTTTGTTTTTACAAAGCCAATCGGCGTCGCCTGAATCAGGCATTTTTTTGAATTTAATTTACAACCTATCCAATCGTTGAGTGAGTGCGTTATGCAAGCTGTACAAGTAAAAGTGTTAAACCCGAAAATCGTTGAAGACAAGGCATTTTCTTTGCCGACACGTGCAACCGATGGTAGTGCTGGTATTGATTTGCGCGCCTGTATCGATGCGCCTTTGACCATCAAAGCAGGGGAAACACATCTTGTCGGTACAGGTCTGGCTGTGTATATCGAGGACCCTAATTATGCTGGGATGATTCTGCCGCGCTCAGGGCTGGGCCATAAGCACGGTATTGTTTTAGGGAATTTGGTGGGTTTGATCGATGCCGACTACCAAGGCGAGCTGATGGTCAGTATTTGGAATCGTAGCGCTGCGGATTTTGTATTAAACCCAGCAGAGCGCATGGCGCAGTATATTGTCGTCCCTGTCGCTCGCCCTGAATTTACCGTGGTGTCAGAGTTTAGTGATACCAGTGCGCGCGGCGCAGGCGGTTTTGGTCATTCAGGTCGCCAGTAGACCGACTTGCTTTTTTTGACTATTTAATAACTGTCGCTTGAATGGAAGACAGGCTCTAGAAAACCTCTACTATTTTAACCATCACGCCATAAGGAGAGTAAGCGATGCCATCTTTTGCTGCGCAGCAATCCTTATTTCGTGCTTATGATATTCGCGGGCCGCGTCAGCATTTTACCACCGATTTTATTCAGGCATTGGGGCACGCTTTTGCCCATCTATATCAAACCGCCGAATACAAACCAGCCGCCGAATACCGTCAAACACGGAGACAGCACCCACAAGCATATCCTTCCTAATACCATAAACAACACCAACAAACAAAGCATCGTCGTCATCGGCTACGATGTGCGCTGCAGCAGTGATGACATCGCACATACCTTAGCGACTATCTTGGCACAGCATGGCCTGCATGTCATTCAGCTCGGTTTGGTGACCACACCGATGATGGCATATTGGGCGGCGCAATATCAGGGACATGGCATCATGGTGACCGCCAGTCACTCGGCCAAAGACATCTTAGGCATAAAATGGCTGGTAAACCATCAGTCCCCTAGCTGTGCTGAGATTCAAGCGCTCTATCAGCAGCTAGCGCCTCCTGATACGCCGCTTGCTTTGACTGCAGCGATAGGTTCGCTGGGGCATCTGCCAACGGAGCAAGTGAGTCATGGCTATATCGACGCCATTTATCATGTTTTTAGCCAGCTATATCCTCTATACCCTATAAGTGGTGAGCAGACCTGTGATAAAGCATCACCCCATCACGGACAATACAGCGCAGCCCAGCGGCCATGCAGCGACTGGCGCCATGCTGCGCCCAAGCTTGAGCTGACGGTAGTGATCGACTGTATGCACGGGGCGACCAGTCACATCGCTCAGCCTTTATTTCAGCGTTTTTGTCAGAGCGTTGTCATGCTTAACGATACAGCAGACGGTCATTTTCCTTTGGGTAACCCCGACCCTACTGAGCCAAGTCGGCTCAAACAGTTGCAGCAAGCGGTCACCACGCACAAAGCCGATATCGGACTGGCGTTCGATGGCGATGGCGATAGGCTGATGGTCGTCGATGAAAATGGCAAGACGGTGATGCCAGATCATCTGTTGTATCTACTGGCAAAATCCGCGCTCTGCGATAGCGCGCCTAACCCAGCTTCAACCGCGGTGCCTCAAGTACTGTTTGATGTTAAGTGCTCCCACCATCTGCCTGCATTGCTGGCCGAGCTGGGCGCTGAGCCTATCGTGAGCAGGACGGGGAGCAGTCTGATGCGCCAGCAGATGCAGCATACCGATAGCCGCATTGTCTTTGCAGGCGAGCTATCGGGGCATTTTATTTTTAATGACAAGCGTTTTATCGCTTATGATGATGCCATGTACGCGGCATTACGGCTATTGCATGGATTGGCCGCTCAGCCGGACGATGCTACCAAACCTCCTTAGCAGCTATCACCCAAAGCCTGCCTACGCTGGTCAGTACCGCCGATCATTATCTGCCAGTACCGTATGCCCTCACGCGCGAGCGCTCTATCGTGACGCAGCTACAGGTTTTTTGTCAGTATATACAGCAGCTCATGGATGCGGCCCGCGAGCAGTCCGATATAGCAGAGTCTCAAGAAGATTGCTTGGTCAATCCCACCTGCAGCCACACAGTTGCTAATGAACGCTCGTCTTGTGATTGTATAGCGCAACAGCCCGCTATCACCTTAGCGCAGGCGCGGCAGTTATTGCCTATCGGCACGAGACTGAGCTGTATCGACGGTGTGCGCTTGGATTTTGCGCATGGTTTTGGCGTATTGCGGCAGTCCAATACCAGTCATCACCTGACCGCGCGCTTTGCAGGTGATAGTCTTGACGATTTAAAAGAAGTACAAAACAGATTTGCCGCTTTGTGCCGACCCTTTGATCAAAGACTGGCAGAGCAAATCATCGCGATTGCTGCTGAATAACTTATCACCCCCACTTTTTTGGCTTATATTTTTGACCCTGTACCTTTACCGTAGGAGTTTGTAATGACGCTTAATCTAGACGATGCCAAAATCACCGCTGAAGTATTGACCACTGCCCTGCCTTATATTCAGCGCTTTGTCGATAAGATCATCGTGGTCAAATACGGCGGCAACGCCATGACTGACCCTGCGCTTGAGAGCTCCTTTGCCCGTGATATCGTCTTACTCAAAACCGTTGGCATGCATCCTGTCGTCGTTCATGGCGGCGGCCCGCAGGTGGACAACCTGCTAAAAGAGTTGGGGCGGCAGTCTGATCGCATCGATGGCATGCGTGTCACTGACAAAAGCACCATGGATGTCGTCGAGATGGTACTAGGCGGCAGCGTCAACAAATCTATCGTCAGTCTCATCAACAAACACGGCGGCCGCGCTATCGGCCTAACTGGTAAAGATGCCAACTTAATTCAAGCAAAAAAACTGATGATGGACAAAATAGGTACCGATGGCGTCGCTGTACCTGTGGACTTGGGGTTCGTCGGTGATGTGGTGAGCGTCAATAAAGACGTGATCAATATGCTCATCTCCTCTGACTTCATCCCTGTCATCGCCCCACTTGGCGTCGATAGCGAAGGGCATACTTATAATATCAATGCCGACTTGGTGGCCGGTAAAGTGGCTGAGTTTTTGCAAGCAGAAAAACTCATGCTATTGACCAACATCAAAGGGGTATTGGGCCGTGACGGTGAAGTGGTGACTGGACTAACACCTAAGAAAGTCGATGGCTTGATTGAAGATGGTACGATCTCAGGCGGTATGATTCCCAAGATTCAATGTGCACTTGATGCGGTGCGTAGCGGTGTCAAAAGTGCGGTTATCGTCGATGGCCGTGTGCCTCATGCGACCTTACTGGAGATTTTTACCAACGAAGGCGTCGGTACCTTAATCAGTCGTGACCTTGATGCGGCCATGCTTTAGCTTCTTGAGGAGTCAATCATGCCGCTGTGGCTGTGGTGCCTACTGTTTGTTTTAGAGAGCCTATATTGCTGGTGGATTATTGGCTACGGCGGTGCGCGCTGGATAGAGGGCTGGAAGTCGTTCTTTATGATTGAGTGGTTTGCGCTTGATTGGACAGCAGAGCAAATTCGTCTTTACGTCCTCATTATTTGGTGCTTCAGTGCGATTTGGTTTGTCGTAGGTATTATAAAGCCCGAGCTTAGACTCTAAGCTTGGGCTTTTTAACTGTCTATCAATTTTATGACCCATCAACATTCATTCAAACAAGATGAATTTAATAAGCACAGAACTCAACAGAACTATGGTAACTATTGCCATAAACCTTCATATAGTGATTGCCTTTGCTCTCAGTAATATAAGACGTTTCATTATCATAGCGGTCACCGTCCAATCGACCACTTGGCCCTGAGACGTAAGCCACATTGATGCGATCATCGCCGACATTACGAATTACTAAATTCTGGTCTGCTGCAAGCCATAAACGAAACACTTTTCCATCTTTGATATTGCCTGTAAAGTTACCGCAATAGCTGTCTTTTGCAAAGGTTACTTTAGTTGATGAGTCTGCCGCCTGTACGCTTGTGGCCATTATAGGTGTTGCTGCAAGCGTAGCCATCAGTAATAATTTTTTCATCATTCTATCCTCGAACATTAGGGTCTATTGAATATTCAGATATCGTGCTGGTAGCACGTCTGAATATTCAATAGACCCTATAAATTAGTAAACTTAATTCTACCTATGAGAGCATAGTTTATTATTTGTCAAAGTGACAGCTTTTTTATAAAAATTATTTATAAATAACCGCCTCAAACTCAGCTTCATTAAAGCCGCACAACAATATTGGCTGACCTTGATTTTTATCGTCAATCTGACCTTCCACAATCGGACGCTTAATCATGCTGGTATTTTCTACCAGCAAATCTATCGCTTTATCTATACTGTCATCAGCTGCTTGCTTTTGCTCATCGGTCAGCTTACGCCATGTGGTACCACGCTTGTTTAGCACTTTATCGATACCTAGCGAATCTACCCAACGCTCTACGCTCTCTTTATCAATACCCTGCTTTTTATAATCATGAAACTCATAGCTGACACCCAACTCATCAAGCTTAGTAAACGCTTTTTTCATGGTGCTACAAGATTTGATGCCATAAACAGTGATGCTCATAAAAACTCCCAATCTATAATCATTAGTCGCTGTATTATACCGAAGCCGGTTAATTTTTGGTTTGTTAAACAAAAACCTCCTGTCGCTGCTATGATGCCTTTTCCCCAACTTGCCAACCTGTCGTCGTGACAGCGCGCAAACGCGTCATCATACCATCGCAATTTTTGCCAAATTACGCTATGCTATGGCATTATTTTGTTTTACCCAATTTATCTGTAATCATCAATTTCGAGCCGACTATGAGCAACGCCGTGACAGCAGAAACTGCTAATACCAATCAGACCAACAATACTTCTATAGACCCTACCCAATACCAACCGCAGCTGATCGAAGCGGCACAACAAAAAAAATGGGCAACGGACAAACGCTATGAAGTGAGCAATGCGCCAAGCGACAAGCCAAGTCGCTATATGCTGTCGATGTTTCCGTACCCAAGTGGCAAGCTGCACATGGGACACGTGCGTAACTATACCATCTCTGATGTACTCAGCCGTTATTATCGCCTCAAAGGCTTTGATGTCATGCAGCCAATGGGCTGGGATGGCTTTGGCTTGCCAGCAGAAAACGCCGCCATCGCCAACCAAACGCCGCCTGCTGCTTGGACATTTGCCAACATCGACAACATGCGCGCCCAGCTAAAATTGCTCGGTCTCTCTATCGACTGGTCACGTGAGTTTGCCACTTGTAGCCCTGAGTATTATCAGTGGGAGCAGTGGTTGTTTTTGCAGCTCTACAAAAAAGGCTTGGTCTACAAAAAGCTCTCTACCGTCAACTGGGATCCGGTCGACAACACCGTTCTTGCCAACGAGCAAGTCATCGATGGCAAAGGCTGGCGTAGTGGCGCGCCCGTTGAGAAGCGCGACATCCCGATGTATTACTTTAATATCACTGATTATGCCGATGAGCTGCTCGATGATTTAGACCAGCTAGAGGGTCATTGGCCATCTGAAGTTCTGACCATGCAGCGCAACTGGATCGGCCGTAGCGCGGGTATGGAAGTACACTTCCCTTATGAGCTCGCCGGCGAGCGCAACACCTTAGAAGTGTTTACCACTCGCCCTGATACCTTGATGGGCGTCACTTATGTCGCCGTTGCCGCTGAGCATCCGTTAGCGCAGTACGCCTCTGAGCATGATGACGCCATCGCTCAGTTTTGTGCACTGCGCAAAAAAGGCTCGGTCGCCGAAGCGGATCTGGCCAAAGCCGAAAAAATCGGTATGGATACAGGCCTGACCGTGACCCATCCTCTCACTGGTGAAGAAGTCCCTGTGTGGGTCGCCAACTATGTCTTGATGAGCTACGGCTCAGGCGCAGTGATGGCAGTACCAGCGCACGATGAGCGCGATTATGAGTTTGGTAAAACCAAACAGCAGCTTCACCATCGCCAGTCATCCAAGATGCAGTCGCCTGCAGACTTTGAAGCATCTCAAACCAGGTTGCGGCTCTGGCGGATTTGCCTCTGAGTCAAATCTGCTTATATACTGAGCGCAACATCTTGGTGAACTCAGGCGAATTTGACGGCTTGGATTTTGATTAAGCGTTTGAGGCAATGCTTGCCAAACTTGAGCCCCAACAGCTTGCGAAGAAAAAAATCCAGTATCGTCTGCGTGATTGGGGCGTCTCACGTCAGCGCTATTGGGGCTGCCCTATCCCAATGATCAACTCAGTGGAAAACGCGCACGCAGTTTGTCGTCGAAGATAAGCACCTACCTGTCAAAAAATGCCAACGGATGTCAACCTCGATGGGCTGCGGCAACCCGCTCAAAAGCATGCCAGAGTTTGTCAACACCACTTGTCCAAAGTGCGGCAACCCAGCTGAGCGCGAGACCGATACCTTTGACACCTTTGTTGAGTCGAGCTGGTACTACGCACGCTTTGCCAGTCCAAACGACACGCAAAACATGGTCAATAAATCTGCCGCCAATAAATGGCTGCCTGTCGATCAATACATCGGCGGTGTCGAGCACGCGGTCATGCATCTACTTTATGCGCGTTTCTTCCATAAGCTCATGCGCGACGAAAACTTGGTATCAGGCAATGAGCCATTTGCCAACTTGATGACGCAAGGCATGGTGCTCGCGGGCACTTTTTACCGCCGCAACGCTGATGGCAGCACCACTTACTACTTCGCCGAAGATGTCGATATCGACTATAACGAGCGCGGTCAGCCAGTTAAAGCGATTTTAAAATCTGATGGACAGCCTGTCACCATCGGCAAAATAGAAAAAATGTCCAAATCAAAAAACAACGGTGTCGATCCACAAATCACCATTGATAAATATGGCGCGGATACCGTACGTTTGTACACGCTATTTACCGCCCCTGCCGATCAGACGCTTGAGTGGTCAGATGACGCGCTAAAAGGCCCCTATAACTTCGTTAAAAAAGTATGGCGCATCGCAACCGACCATATGCAAGCCCTAGCGGCTGCAAGCCTAAGCCCTGATGCATTAAATAAAGCCACGCTCAATAACGAAGTATTAAACACAGAGCATCTTAGCAAAGCGGCGAAAAACTTACGCCGTAAGACTCATGAAACCGTCGCCAAGATTGACAGTGACCTAGGCGAGCGCTTGGCGCTAAACACGCCCGTCTCAAGCCTTATGGAGCTTGCCAATGAGCTGACTGGTTTTAAAGCCAGCAGTGAGCAAGACCTGCGAGTACAGCACGAAGCATTGATTGATCTATTAATCATGCTATCTGCCTACGCACCGCACGTCGGCGAGCACTTGCTTGAGCAGCTGGGTGTCGATACGGTCAACTTAAGCTACCCTGCTGTCGACGAGCGCGCTCTGGTACAAGACACCATCACCATGGTGGTGCAGGTCAATGGTAAGATGCGCGGCAAAATGGATGTCGCCCCCAACAGCGACCCTGAGCAGCTAAAAGCGCAAGCACGCGCACTTGAGGGTGTGGCCAAGTTTTTGACAGGGGACATCAAAAAAGAGATCGTCGTACCCAATAAGCTGGTCAATATCGTGGTTGCAGGCTAGTACATCGTCTTTAGCTAGGCGCTACCCGCTAGCGCTGTTCTGCGATGCGTCTTTATTACGTTAGGGCGGGCCCTCACCTCTATTCGATAGCGGCCTTTACTGCTTCACTAGGCCAAAGACGAGGACTTGAGGCACCCTCCCAAGCTTTTTATCATTAAAGGATAGCGATTATGTCGTATAAGCACCGAGCAGTACCGTCACAATCATCGACCAGCGGACAAAAACTTGCGACAGCGTTACTGGCTGCTTTGCCGATGATGACCGTGCTCGGTGCCACCACCGCACTGAGTGGCTGCGGCTTTCAGCTGCGCGGTTATGAAACACCAATGCTGCTCGATGTGGCCAAAACAGCGGTCATTATCGAAGATGATCGCACGTCGTTTCCGCTCAAGCTGCCATTGACCTCAGCGCCTAAAAACCCTAGGCGCGGAAGTCATGAGCAATATGACCTTAGATGATGTGGCACGTAACAATCGACAAGCACATGCAGAGCCCATCGCCGTCATCGATATCAGCAATGTGCGATTTAAGCGTTATGAGCTGGTTGGGGTTTTGACAGAAATCCGTTTGGTGCTCTCAGCCGATGTCAGTTATCAAACCTTTGAAAATGGCAAACCTGTGATACTCAAAAACGCCATCCAAGTCGATCGCAGCTATCAGTACAACGAAGCCTCGGTCAGCACTGACGATCAGCAAGGCGATCAGATTCGTGACTGGCTCTATGAGCGCTTGGCACGCCGTATCACGGATCAATACGTCGCCATCTCCTTACCCAAAGTGCCACCTGCTGGTAAGCAGGCAGTACCCATGATAAACAGCACCACTGCACCCACCGTGATGGTGCCAAACGCCCAGTAATTTTATAAGTCTGTAGGAATGCTTCGCTATTCTTCATGATCATGTAACGCCGCTCTTTTCTTCTTTTTTTTAACCTGTGTATCCTCAGCCTATGCAAGATACTTTTATCCAAGCCTATCCAAAACTACTACAACCCGCGGCGACAGTAGCTGGCTTGTGGCTGGCACACGGTGATGAGCCGTTACTCAGTCAATGGCTTATCGATGCCATGCGTCCGCACTGGCGCGCGCAAAACTATGCCATCAAACGTATCGAGCTGGTGTCAGTCAAAAGCTGGCAAGAAGTGCTATCCGAGCTTGGCAGTCAGTCGTTGTTTGACGATGCCAGTGCGCTGATTGTGACAGGCAATCACAAACCTGATAAAGCCGTCATTGCCGCGCTCGAACGTTTTGCTATCGAGGCACAAGCAGGCACGCACAGTCACAGCCTGCTATGGCTCACGCCTAAGCAAGACAAGCGCAGCCAGAGCAGCAAATGGTTTGCGCCGTTTGCTCAGTACGGTCACGTGATTGATTGCAACTTGTACAATGAGCAGCAGCGTCAGCAGTTATTACAGATACAGGCCCAGCAGTTTGGCCTCACGCTGTCACAAGAAGCGTGGCAGCTGCTGATGTCGCATACCGAGCACCATCTGCTAAGCGCCTATCAAACCTTATGGCGACTCTCTTATCTGTTTGCGCCGCAGCTCGCACCTGCGGCGACTCCTCATCAACAATCAGCCCGTCACTCTACCAGCTCAACTGACGGCGGGACTCATACCGAAAACGTCGCATTAGATATTGATGATCTACAAGCCGCGCTGGTCAGTGATGCTCAGTTTAGTGTCTTTGATTTATCCGATGCCATGCTGGCTGGCAACAGCGCGCAGGTAGTCAAAATCATCACGCAGCTCAAGGCCACCGATGAGCCGACAACGTTGGTACTGTGGGCAATCAGTAAAGACATGCGCCAGATTATGCAGCTGCTAGATGGACAAGACCCGCAGGCGCTCGGCATTTGGCGCAGCAAACAAGGCTTATATCAGCAGGCGTGTCGTCGCCAGTCAAAGGCGCAGACCGCGCAGTGGCCGGCGCTGCTTTATCGCTGCGACCAAGCCATTAAAGGACTTATCCGTCAGCCTGCATGGGAGCTGTTGTTACAAGCAGCGCTTGAGCTGTCCGGCAAACGCTTGTTTATCGCTTGATACACCTCTCGTTTGACCGCCATCTCTAATTTACTTCTACCTAATTTACTTCTATAAACGACTTACTTGTATAAAAGACGACCAAATCCGCCACAGCCGAGTGGCAGATTTTGGTTCTCTCGATCCTCCTTAACCTTTCTTAAACTAATTCTCATTCCCTTTTGACAAGCAACCCTTTACTATAACTGCATTTGATTCAAGGTTACGGGGCAAGTGTGATGCAAAAGGTAAGTAAAAAAACGGCAATAAAATGGGGGGTTGCCGCAATCGTTGTGCTGTTACTTGGGATTTTTGCGTATCAACAGTTAAAACCAAAAGCCGCTGAACCCAATTATCTGACCGCTAAAGCCGAAATCGGTGATATCGAAAACAATGTCATGGCATCAGGCAAGGTCAAAGCGCTAAATACGGTTGAGGTTGGCGCGCAGGTTTCTGGTGAAGTCAAAAAGCTGTATGTCGATATTGGCGACCAAGTCCAGCAAGGTGATTTGATTGCTCAAATTGACCAAGTCACGCAACGAAATGCCTTAGACAATCAACAAGCCACACTAGAGCAAAGCGCAGCAGCACTACAAAGCGCTCAGGCAGATGTATTAAGTAAACGTGCCAACTTAAAAAGCGCTTATGCCGATTTGGCCAGTCGTCAATCTGAGCTTAAACAGGCACAATCTGACTTTGCCCGCTTAAAATCTTTAGTAGAAATTGACGCCATCAGTCAGCAAGAATACGACACCCAAGCCACAGCGGTTCAAACGGCTAAAGCGGCAGTAGACAATGCACGCGCGGCGATTGACACTGCCAAGGCCGCTATCGTGACTGCCAATGCCGATATCAGTAGCCAACAAGCCGAGCTTAGAAAATCACAAACCAACGTCAATACTGCTCAGCAAGATTTGGGCTATACCACCATCCGCGCGCCCATGTCAGGTACAGTCGTCTCTATCACCACTGAGCAAGGCAGCACCGTCAATGCCAATCAAACCGCACCGACCATCGTTACCTTAGCCGACTTATCCACCGTGCGTATTAACGCGCAAATCTCCGAAGCAGATGTGATTAATGTACAAGCAGGCATGCCAGTGTACTTTAACATCATTGGTAATCCTGAGCAGAAATTTGATGCCACGCTCAAAGCTATTGAGCCTGCTCCTGAACAAATCAGTGAGACCAGCTCGACCGACACCGCTATCTACTACATCGGTTATTTAGAAGTGCCCAACCCTGAGCGCCGATTTCGTATTGATATGACTGCGCAGGTGTACGTGGTCATTGACCAAGCCAAAGATGCCCTATTGATACCCTCTACCGCCCTTAAAAACAGCAAGACCGATACTAGCGGTAAGACAACTGCGACCGTACGCGTACTACAAGCAGACGGCACGGTTAAAGAACAGCCTGTTACGGTTGGGATTAATAACCGCGTCAATGCGCAAATTCTTAGCGGCTTAAAAGCAGGTGACGATGTCATCTTAAGCGAAGACAATAGTAGCAGTAAAGGCAACCAATCTGGCGGTGGTCGCCCACCATTTTAACGGCAACACAGGTCAACAATGAAGACGTACTAAAAAGAGATGATAAAGGTAGATGCTGGTTATGAATACCCAAAAAATGCACGCTGAAACGGCTGATGCGCCACCATTAATGCAGCTGACAGGCGTCATTAGGGAGTTTCGCGCAGGCGAACAGATAATGCGGGTACTGCATGATATTGACTTGACCATCTATCAAGGTGAGATGGTCGCCATCATCGGGCAATCAGGCTCAGGCAAGTCAACCTTGATGAATATCTTGGGCTGCTTGGACAAAGCCAGTGCAGGCGACTATAAGATTTATGGCAAGTCAGTCAACCAGCTTGAGGCCGATGAGCTGGCGACCCTACGCCGTGAACATTTTGGCTTTATTTTTCAGCGCTATCATTTGCTTGGCGACATTAACGCACGCGACAATGTTGCCGTGCCTGCCGTCTATGCAGGTATGGACAAAGAGGCACGTAGCGAACGCGCCGCACACCTGCTCGGTGATTTGGGTCTGGCAGACAAGGTTGGCAACCGTCCCAGTCAGCTATCAGGCGGTCAGCAGCAGCGCGTCTCTATTGCACGCGCCTTGATGAATGGGGGCGAGATTATCCTTGCCGATGAGCCGACAGGCGCGCTCGATAGTCAATCGGGCAAAGACGTGATGCAAATCTTGCAGTCGTTAAACGAGCAAGGGCACACCATCATTATGGTGACGCACGACCCCAACATCGCCGCGCAAGCTGAGCGTGTCATCGAGATTAAAGACGGCTATATTATTGATGACTATCACAATGACCATTATGAGCATAGCACACAGCAGCCTGAGGCCATCTTAGAACAGCACAAAAAAAGCCGCATCGGTAGCTTTATTGACCGCCTGCTTGAGGCCTTTAAAATGTCGCTGCTGGCCATGCGCGCGCACAAAATGCGCACGTTGCTGACCATGCTGGGCATTATTATTGGTATTGCTTCAGTCGTCTCAGTCGTGGGCTTGGGTAAAGGCTCACAGCAGCAAATTTTGACCAATATCAGCTCGCTTGGCACCAATACCATCACTGTCATCGATGGCTATCCATGGGGGGATCCAAGGCGCAGTTACAACGATGACAACTTAACCCCTGATGACGCCAATGCCGTTGCCGCGCAGCCTTATGTGGTCAGCGTCAGTCCTCAGTTAGATGGCAGCGCTACTGTTCGCTATCGCAGTATCCAAGAATCAGCGACCGTCAGTGGTGTGGGTAAAGACTATTTGGATGTGACGGGCGAAACGCTGGCACAAGGACAAGCCTTTGATGAACAAAGTATTTTGCGGCGTACACAAGACGTCATCTTAGATGACAATGCCAAAAATACTTTTTTCGCGGATAATGACAACCCTATTGGTGAGGTTCTACTAATTGGCGCAGTACCAGGGCGCGTGATAGGTGTCCTTGAACCCAAAGACAGTGGCTTTGGCCCAAGCTCTGATTCTCCAACCATCTACATGCCCTACACGACTGTCATGTCGCGTATTGAAGGCAGTGCCTATATTGAGAATTTCGTGGCCTTGGTGGATGAAAGCATCTCATCGTCAGCGGCAGAGTCAGCCATCTCGCAGCTGATTGAAGAGCGGCACGGCGCAGACGATTTTCGTACCCGCAATTCTGACTCTATTCGCCAGACTATTGAGTCCACGACCTCGACCATGACGCTATTAATTTCTTCGATTGCTATCATTTCATTGATTGTTGGTGGTATCGGCGTCATGAACATCATGCTGGTATCTGTCACCGAGCGCACCAATGAGATTGGGGTGCGTATGGCTGTCGGCGCGCGGTCAAAGCGATATCATGCAGCAGTTTTTGATTGAGGCCATTTTGGTGTGCGTATTGGGGGGCTTGCTGGGTATCGGACTGGCCTTTGCCATTGGTGAGGTGATTAATCGTGTGGGCGGTGACAGCTTTCAGGTTATCTACTCACCGACCTCTATTATCGCAGCTTTTGTTTGCTCGACCCTGATTGGTGTGGTTTTTGGATTTTTACCTGCGCGTAACGCCGCCAAGCTCGACCCTGTCGATGCCTTGTCGCGCGATTAAAGCAACATGGGACATAAATATGTTCAAAATCACGGTAAACCAAGAAAAAAGGCAGTTTTCTTAAATTAAGGGTTGCATTACTCAGAATTATCTATATACTATGCTCTCACGTTTAGGGATACAGAACTTCTTAAACGAGAGAGAAAAGTTAGGGCCGATAGCTCAGTTGGTAGAGCAGTTGACTTTTAATCAATTGGTCCCGCGTTCGAGTCGCGGTCGGCCCACCACTTTTTCTTTCACACCCTTTTAGGGCCGATAGCTCAGTTGGTAGAGCAGTTGACTTTTAATCAATTGGTCCCGCGTTCGAGTCGCGGTCGGCCCACCATATTTGAAAAGCCCCATCACTAACTTAATAGTGACGGGGCTTTTTTTTGCGTGCCTGTTACCGCTATCGTTTAGAGTTACGGCGACGCGAAAAGACAGTAAAGTTAGCGTCTTTGCGCCATAGCAGCTTATGTTTGATGGTGTCTTTGATGGTACGCGGATGCTTGGGTGCCTGCGTGATGAGCATATCAAAAGTGGCGTCGTCTATCGCCAGCTCGCGGCCATGCGCCATCATCACCACCGAGGGCTTTAACGCTTTGATTTTTTGCAGCGACTGGATATAGAGTTTTGGATCATAAATAGGAAATGGCGCGACAAACTTGTGACGCAGCTTGATAATCAAGTCTGCTGTATATACTTGCCGGCTTGGCAGATGAAATAGCGATAAGTCACGATCTGTATGTCCTGGCGTTTCAAGCACTTGCCACTCATCAAACTCAGGCACGCGGTCGCCATCTTTTACCATCACATCAGGATTCAGGTGTGCCGGGTAATAAAGATTTTTGGCCGAGCGTCCTTGCCGTCTCGCCACATAATGCGCCAAATTCATATCGATGAGATGCATGGCTCGCCCGCCGATACCGCCATACCACTGAGTTTTTTTGTCTGCTGATACGATCAGGCAGCCTGTCTGTTTTTTAAACTGCAGAGCACCGCCAGCATGATCAGGGTGCATATGTGTGACCATCACCACCTTTAGATCCGTTAGCGGGCGTTGTAGCGTCGTTTTTATATAATCAAGCACCAACGCCACATCAGGACGACAGCCACCATCTAACAGCATGATCTTGTCTGGATATACCGCAAGATAGGTACTTTGAATATATCCTTCTAAACGTACAATGTCACATAAGCTCATTATTATTTATTCCCTGACCCATGATTCAATGTCATGAGCATTTATTAAATCCATTTGCTATTTAGTATAACGTTCATTATGGCTAAAAAAATGACTTTGAGTGAACGCTTGTGACTACAAATAGTTCACCAGGTGGCATATATCAGCTCAACTTAAATCGCTATACACTGCCTGCAGATTAACTCTCCCAGCAGCACTAGCAAAATACACCCAAACCAATTTAGCTCAGCACACCTAGGTAGAACCTGAGCTTACCAGCGGTTAAGATAAAGCAAGTACAAAATCAACTGGCCCGAGCCTTTTATGAAATTGTGGTCAGCTTTACGAGAAAACAGTGCTGAAACGCGCTAACACTAGATCGTGGTATTAAATCTCAAAAGAGCGCGCACAATCAGATGCAATTTCGTGGACGCCATTCGGTGAGGTAAATGATCAGTTTGATTATTTATGACCGTTGCGCTCAAAGAGACCAAGCAGCATTTCTGTTAGTCCACGCACAGCCCTCACGCGCAGACAGCATCTCGGCGACGCAAACTGTTTTATTTTGGGCAAAAATCAATTCTGACAGCGCGCCCATCAACTTGATGCAAGGTCATGGGCCAACTGCGGCGCTGATTCGCAGTTGCGCATCAATTCCATTTCATCAGCATATTTGTTTGCGATCTATAAAACGGTTGACCCAAGACTGTTTGCCAGCACGCAAAGCGCCATCAATACTTATCTCAGCCGCTTTAAAAAAGGGCAGTATACGCATCCGCTCGCGGATTACAGCGCCGACTCTATTGGCTGTCAGGGAAGCAAGAACAATTGGTTGATGAAATAGAATGGCAAATCGAGTATATGCCGCTTCGGCCTTTTAACCCAGATACAGAATGCCGCTTTCGCGAAGAGATTGAGAGACGATTGTTTTTTCCAGATATATGGGGCCGTCGGATGTCACCGTGTTGCACGACCCCATATTGACCATTTGCTCTTTATCATCGTTCACACAACACATGACCTGCCAGCGACTTCATGAACACCAAACCCATAACATTGGCAGCGCTTGAGCGTCTAAAGCCCAAGTTTAAAGGCAGCATGGACTTGTATCAGTATCTGATCGCGACCTATTATTTTGTGCAAGAAAATAATCCAAAACGCGCCCTAACCTATTTCCAGTTGCTACGCCATAACGCGTGTTTATCTGAGCACTAATTTAGCCAATACGCTTTAAAAGCAAAAGCATTACAGCAACTCGGACGCACCATGTCAAATTTATGGCAGCAGCTATATTAATTTTGCCTCACAGCCGTTTCCAAAACACCGTCGAATACAATGACACCGGCGTTGATAAGACTAATAACAATGTCTATTGTTTACTGATACCAGCATACAAATCGCTAAGCTTTTAGTGCGTTACCGAATATTCAGCTGACCCTACCTGCCAAAACAAAATCGCATAATTCCATGCAAACAGCAAATTTCACCGAAAGCGAGGCGCAAGCTGGCGGCATGTTTCAAACTTTGATATATGATGCAATGATGATTATTTAACCTAACAGCAGAAGACGAAGAAATACGCTCAAAAGAATATTGTGTCAAGAGCAGTGGCATAGAGACTTAAAGCACTTCCCTACGAATAACGAATCGGCAAACAGATCATCAATATCGCGTCAAACCCTGATAAAATCATCAAGATGCGTTTTAGTAACGGCTTCTCGACAGAGATTACAAACCTTTGTGGGTTCGACTGAGTGCTTATGTATGATATTGATTTGACCAGTTACCCTGATGATTTTGATGAGGCAGAAGCGTCTAAAATATATTGTTGATGATGATCCAAGCGAGCCCTCATCTGCACTTGGGTGACGCCGTAACGGTCGCTTCTGCAGGTCAAACGCTCAATAGAGTTCGATATTCATCAAAAGCTAAGTATTTACAGAAGGCCGAGATGAGCTGTCCGCCTAAGGGGTGCTGCTGTAGACGTGCTATGGGAAGAAGCCGCCAGTCCAGTAACAACCAGTGCGAGATAAGCAGGTTGATTCGCCCAGCGCCAATGGCTTAACGTCTCAACTGACTTCGCGCATACATTGTATCTGTTACAAGGTGAGATACTCAGCGAGCGGTGTGACAAACTCATCTTTTTCTACAGGAAGTTTACTTAAGATAAACTCATCCGTTGCACCGCAATAAGCAATGGCTTTACAGTGTACATAAGCATCAGTGAACCAATCTAGCGTTGAGCTATCCTCTGCTAGTTTCTTAGCTTGCTCCGGCATAATGATACTCACTACCGCATCGAAGAATACTGATGGTGCGCCAGCGACACGCTCATCTGCTTGGATACGCGTATCGTCGTCAAGCTTGACTTCTTTGCTAGGAGCAACAATTTTGACCATACCGCCTTGAGCGTTAATAGCATCTTCAAACTTCTTAACTTGCTCATGGTTTGATCCTTCAGCCACTAAGATACCAACCAAACGGCCTTTTAGTGATTTAGGCGTACGACCAATCGTTTGCAGAGCCTCTGATGTCGCCATGTCTTGTACAGGCGCTGCCGCATCAGCAGGCTCTGGCAACTCCATACCCAAGGCAGTTGCCACGCGCTTGGCCAAATCTTCATCGATATGCAGCAGGTGGCCGAGCATACGGGTACGTACATGAGGAGTATCTACTTTACCCAGCTCAAATGCGTAGGCCGTCGCAATATGTGCCTGCTCAGCTGGGGTTTGACTACGATAGAACATACGCGGCTGGCTATAGTGGTCTGCAAAGCTCTCTGCGCGAATACGGCCTTTTACGCCATCGTCCAGTTTTTCGCTCTGCATACGACTCAAAGCCCTTTTAACGCTTTCACGTGGACGGTCTAGATCTAGACTTTGAGGCTCATAAAGGACACGAGTCTTAGGCACTTGCATTTGCATATGGCCGTCTTGCTGATTATTGGCAAACGGACATTTTGGCGCATTAATAGGGATTTGCGCGAAGTTTGGCGAACCCAAACGCGACAGCTGGGTATCAAGATAACTAAATAGACGACCTTGTAGTAGAGGATCATTACTAAAATCGATACCAGGCGGCAGATGTGACGGACAAAATGCTACTTGCTCCGTTTCTGCAAAAAAGTTATCTGGGGTTACGGTTCAAGACCATTTTACCGATGATTTTAACTGGCACCAGCTCTTCTGGAATCAGCTTAGGTCGCATCTAGATGGTCAAATGGAAACTCATTGGCTTCTTCTTCAGTAAATAACTGAACACCAAACTCCCACTCAAAATACATACCATTCTCAATCGCTTCATACATGTCACGGCGGTTATAATCAGGGTCAGCACCAGATATTTTTACCGCTTCATCCCAAGTAAGCGACTGTACACCTGCTACTGGCTTCCAATGAAAACGTACAAAGGTACTTTTTCCGTCTTTGTTAATCAAACGATAGCTATGAATGCCAAAGCCTTCCATCATGCTAAAGCTACGCGGGAGCGCTCGATCACTCATCAGCCAAATCAGGTTATGCATCGTCTCTGGGCTTAGCGAGACAAAGTCCCAAAAGGTATCGTGGGCAGAAGCCGCTTGCGGAAAACCACGATCAGGCTCCGGCTTGACTGCATGGATGAAATCTGGAAACTTAATGGCATCTTGAATAAAGAAGATCGGCATATTATTACCAACGATATCCCAATTACCTTCTTCGGTATAAATCTTTACCGCAAAGCCGCGGACGTCACGAGGCGTATCCTTTGAGCCTTTATTGCCCGCCACGGTCGAAAAACGAGTAAATAAAGGTGTCTGCTTCCCTGTTTCTGTAAGAATTTTGGCGGTCGTATATTCTTCTAACGATTCTGTCAGCTCAAAATAACCATGTGCGGCGCTACCACGCGCATGGACAATACGCTCTGGGATACGCTCATGGTCAAAATGGTTGATTTTTTCGCGTAATACAAAATCTTCTAAAAGACTCGGGCCTCGGCTACCGGCTTTCAAAGAATTTTGATTATCAGAGATAACGACACCTTGCTGCGTAGTGAGCGCTTTTGTGTCGTCGTCTGCACGTTGGTGAGTCTCGCCGCCATTGCCGCGAGTTGGGTTCATGTCTTTTGCGGGGTCAGTATGATCAAGATTCTTTTTCATAATGTATCCTAGCTGATGAATGAAATGGCCTCTGATGAGACTATCCAAAGCGCGTAAACCCAGTATTTATATCCTTGTATCTATATAGTAACTTCGACTGTCGCTTCATGTTTTATGGGTTACGCGGCGGTTGATGATCTAACTTTTTATTGTTGCTCTTTCGCTACTATGACTGGCAGTGCCAACCGTTCGCAATGTCAACCGCTAGCATTGCCAACCATGGTGCTCATCACTCATCTTACTTAAAAACTTCGCGATTTATGTCACATATATCGTGAAGCTTGTTGATTTTTGGTTAAACCAACGAGCCAAACTATTAGCACATTACTATCATCAAATATATTGCTAAGTCCTTAACGCTCATGGCAGCGCTCTTTGATTTTTTTGCTAAAGAATATCGATAGCGTTCGGGCTGATTATCAGTTAAATTATAAGGACAGGCATAAAATAAAGTCAGCCAGCATCAAAGCTGTGGCAAACACTAGCGGCGAGTTCTGATCAAGCAAAATTTTTATAACCATCGCTTATAGCCATCATAAAAGGCTTGATGCATCACTTTGTATAAGGCGGTTCGTAACTGTATTTACGGGCCGTTTTTATTCATCCGTCTAGGGCGTATTGTTCGTTAAGTAAGGAAAATAGCCATATCCAAGCTTTATTGGATATATTCCCTAGTTATAGACAAGGAAGACAGTTATGTTATTAGATAACGACGTATTGCGTGCGCGCATTCGTTTATTAGGATCGTTTTTAGGTGAGGCCATCTCTCGCCAATCTGGGCAACAAACCTTAGATACCATCGAGACCTTGCGCCAAGGTTTTATCCAAGAGCGCCGCGAGCATAACGACGGACAAAAACAACAACTTATCGAGCTCATCGCCTCGCTAGACAATCAAACACTAAAAAACGTCATTCGCGCGTTTTCTATTTACTTTTTTTTGGCAAATTTGACCGAAGAAAACTACTTACGTGAGCAGCGGCGAGTGATGCGCGCGGAGTCCAACCAAAGCTGGGAAGGCTCTTTTCGCCGTACTTTATCAGAATGCCGTGAGCGCCAGATCGAACCTGAACAAATCAAAGAGCTCATCGATCAGCTAAAATTTATCCCAGTCTTTACCGCGCACCCTACCGAGGCGCGTCGCCGTACGACGATGAACATCTTGCAAACGCTATACGAACATACCGATGCCATGGGTGTCTATCCTGAGGGCAGTCTCGCCTTTGAGCAGGCCAAACAAAAAACCGCAGAAACCATTGATCTACTATGGTCATCAGATGAGGTGCGGACTCGTAAACCCTTGGTCTATGATGAGATTAATAATGGCCTGCATTATTTTGATGCCAGTCTTTTTACCGCCATACCGAAAGTCTATCGCAATATCAAAGACGCAATCGTAGAGATTTATCCAGAGCTTAGTGACTATGCGCTGCCCGCTTTTGTCAATTTTGGCTCTTGGATCGGCGGCGATAGAGATGGCAACCCCTTCGTCACTCATGAGACCACAGAAATGGCCGTGTTGATGCATGCCAATACCGTGCTGCGCCATTACCAAGTATTGATCCGAAAGCTGCGCCGCGAGCTGATTCATAGCGATAGCATCGTCACCATCGCGCCCGAGATTTATGAGCGAATTAAAGACTATAGCGAGCTGGATCAGCAGGTGTTTTGTTATAACCCTGATGACTACAATCATGAGCCATACCGTAGATTGTTATCACTCATCCTTGCCAAAATAAAAGCCACCAACCAATATATCCAAAGCCAAGGCACAGACGACAATGCAGCAAAAGACGCGTACTTATCGCCGGCCGCACTGTTAGATGACTTACGCCTTATCCGCAAGAGCGTCAACACGCATGATAGCGCCCATGCCGAAGGGCTACTGCTAGATACCATCCGCTTGGTCAAAACCTGCGGCTTTCATCTGGCCGCGCTCGATATTCGCCAAGACTCAGGCTATCATGGCGAGGTCATTGCCGATATTTTTGCCAATGCCTCCAACTTGCCCGATTACAAGGCGCTAAGCGAAGCAGAGCGCCAAGAGTGGCTGACCCGCCTACTACAAAAACCAGGCACACCGCTGATTTATACCGATAATTTAAGCGAGCAAACCCGTGAGCAGCTGGCATTGATGCAGTCGGTGGCCAAACTGCGCAAACTGGTCGGCGACGATACTTTTGGCAGCTACGTCATCTCGATGACCAATAACGCCAGTCAACTACTAGAAGTACTGCTGCTGATGCGTTTTGCAGGTTTGTCTGGTATCAATGACGACGGACACTTATTTGCCGCCTTGCCGGTAGCGCCACTGTTTGAAACCATCGAAGACCTCAAAAACATCGATAAAATCATGCCAACGGTACTGGACAACCCCTGTATCGCGAGCTACTTGAGCACTCAGGCAATATTCAAGAGATTATGCTGGGCTACTCCGACTCTTCTAAAGACGGCGGCATTATCACCTCGGCTTGGCAGCTGTATAGCGCCCAGCAAACCATCACTCGTATTGCCAACCAATACGGCATCAGCACCCGTCTGTTCCATGGCCGCGGCGGCTCTGTCAGTCGCGGCGGCGGCTCAACTCATCAGGCCATTGCCGCGCAGCCCGCTGGTACATTAAACGGACAAATCAAGTTTACCGAGCAAGGCGAAGTGCTCTATGCCAAATACGCCAATCCAGATACAGCAGTGTTTG
>JAFBJZ010000758.1:0-13631 GCA_016785225.1 Psettodes erumei | reverse complement strand
CTGACGCCGCTGTTTGCTCAGTTCTGAGCAAGCAGCAGTAAAGCGACCAAGCAAGCGGACTGGCGACATCCATGCAGTGTATAATCGTTTTCACGTATTGCTAGCTTCATCGACCTCATCGGCACGCTGGTCGGGTCGTTGTGTTTGTTTCTCTTGCTCTCCCGCCGCCATTAATGTGTGACTAATTTCTAGTTTTTCTAGTTTTTCATTTGCTTTTTTGCTTTTTATAAAATAAATTACTTTTTAAATTAAAATTGAAGATTTGAAAGTGGCGAATGGCATGGCGATTATATGTACAACTAAGGAGGACAACGCAGGCCAGCGGAAGTGGAAATCAGGGTCCAACAGGGTTCATGATGATTGGTATAACTACCTGTACAGTGATGAAAAAGAAGAGCAACTTTGTCGGCTGGAAACCCAACCAGCTCTTGGTTATTGCTTCTGGTTGAAGCGAAGGCATCGGAGCTTCAGGAGTAACGCGATTACTTGTCATGCCCCGGCTGAGAGAACCGAAATGATGCCTCGTTTCCAGCAAACCCTGCTGTACAAATGAATAATGAATACTAGTTATAAAGTCACTTCTGATCAACAAAAGAAAATGTGTAATTTTATGCACTTGAAGAAATTTCGTCGTAGCTCCAAAGCTTCAAAGCTTCGCTCGATCAGGTACCGCAGTTCAGTTTAGACAGGGGCTGGCTATCCACTCTTGATATGCAGCGACATTATTTAAGCGGCAAGTCTGCGCCCCACTCGCCAAAACCCAGCCATTCGGACAGACCCTCAGCAGACGCGAAAAACAGGCGAACCTGAAATTGCCAATGCGATGTGATGCTCTTCAATCAAAGATTTGTAAAATTTACCTCCTCGAAAAAACGAAAAAAAAAATCAATCGCGACGCCCTAAATCCTGCATTGTATAGTGGATCCCGCCGCGCCCTTTTCATCTCCCTTTGCCGGCATGATCGCACGATACCGCCCTGAACCCGGCATGAATGCACGCTTCATCGTGAGCCCGTCCATGCTCCTGCTCTCTCTCGGCAGACCGACCGCCTTCTGGCATGCTTGTGCCTTAAACTCCAGAGGCAAAAGGCGCCTTCTTCTCGCGAGAATGTCTGTCTGTTTATAGCAGGCGTATGTATGTATGTCTCCAGAGTTCTTAACCGCCGAGGAGAAAATTGTGCCGTCGAGGCAACTTCCGACAACCACCGCTGCGTAGTGGGTCCTAGCCGCCCCCAGGCGGCCTGCGACTGAGTAGACAGACTCTGTGACGAGGCGTCGCAGGAAGAAACGGAACAGCAGCATCTTGCGCCCGTCGCCCCTCGATGTGGCCCGTCGAAGCTCCTGCATGTCGCGGCGATGAGAGGCGGAGAGAAGGCTTCTGCGCTGAGCGGTGCCGCCGTTAGGCGCTCGCTTGCTTTCCAGAGAACCTGCCTGAGCCCACGCTCGCAGCGGTAACTGCATTTCAAGCCCAGCCAGCCAGCACCCGAGCAGGCTTTTGAATTATCCGACTCCCGCGCCGTGCGATGGATGCTACGAAGGCCTAAGGGAATGGAAAGAAAGTGCATCGCGGAGGTTGTGAAATGATTACAAAGTACCGCTGCAAGCAATGTAGCACATTCTGGTAATCATGATAGATGTATCTACAGGCAGTACGTGTTTATCTGTTTTTGTTTTGCTTTTGTTTTTCTGATTTGGGGTTTTGGGGTTTTTAGGAGTTTTTATAAGAAAAGGGTAATCACAGGTACTAGATGATACAATACAACTTGAAGTGTTTTTTGTCGTAGGTGTAGGTACCAAGTACTAATATTTTGCGTAAAGCTTGGACTCCTCTTTATTTAGGGCCCGGCAACGTCCTGGTGTCAAAATCCAAACGCTGACGCATCGGCCGCAGTCCATCATAGGCGAGCCAGCAAAGACAGTTAATACAGTTATCGAATGCTTATGCTAACGAGTACAACATAATAGATTACATCTCCGCCATTGAATTTTTGGTTTAAACAGATGTTTTGTCTCCATGGCGGGAGGTCCGATTGTAGACAAACTGTAGAAAAAAACAATATTCTTCATACTTAACGGTAGATTTAGCGCAGGACCCAGTTGGTCATCAGAATTAACCTATACACAGCCCATTCTAAATTGCCTGTTGGAGACAAACATGCCAGTAATGGTGAAGCTATTGTGATGATGGCGCACTAAGCAGTTGATGTGATTTCTCTAGTCTCCACTCAAAATCTTCTTGATCGTCAAAAATTAAACGATGAGAAAACTATACTATCCCCTTGCGTTGGCTTAAGAACTCTTACCTCACCTGGAGAATTATTTTGTATGGTATAAATTAACAGTTTGTCACGACAACATGCGACAAATTTGTACAACAGTTGGGCTAGTTGCTAGAAGCCACCAGATTATCTACGCAACTATGAACTGCGCAGACTAGCCCGTCCACATGTTGAACTTCTATGCCCTTTGCATGGTTTCCCTTTTTTATAATTAAAATGTAGATTCTAAAAGTATACAGTACAAATTTCAACATTATAGCGAGTTTGAGATCGGTGCTTCACTTTTTAATTTTTTTTTTCAAAATTATTAAAGAAGGAGAAGGACCATACAACATAAAAGAACCAGATCTCGCGGGGCAGCAAATGGCATTACATACTCCCTTAATTTGGAGCCAAGTTCGTTCAGCACTTTGCGTCAACAAGTCCTCTCTACCGAACGGTAGCTACTGACTACTTCTTTTTCTTATTCTTTTGTCATTGTTGTTTTTGTTGAAGTTGTACAGAATCAAAGACAACCCAGCCAGGTACTGAGTTGAAACTCGGCCCACATCAGGTACCCCTTAGTACCTGCCTAATCTTATTTGCTTACTCTCACCATTCAGAGGAAATGAGCGATACTTTTTGGCTTTGGCTTTTAGTACCTACATCCCTACGGCTGCATCTAATAGGCTAGAACTCGGTGACTCGTAGGTGGAAGGAAGGCGGGCACTCACCGAGGCATACTATACTTTGATTAGGTACTATCTACGGGCAGAATTCCTGCCTCGTCGCTTTCCACCGCCGCATCATCATTGCTTCTCGCCCCGAAAGTTGCAAAGTCCGGCGATACAAAAGTAAAGAAAAGCTCTGATGCTGCCGACGAGAAAATGAAATGTAATACTGGCAGCCAGCCTCCGAGTCCAGAACACAAGGCCGTGATGGCCCGCAGGCTCGGGATTAAAAAGAAAGCATGCAGAGAGAAGTAAAGAAAGAACCCGACAAATGTCGCGCCATCGATCAAGCTGCTGGCTTTCCTGTAACGCAAAATAATAATCATGAAAAGGCCAACAAGAGCCATCCAAAGCCGAGACGGGCCGGAAAGCTCTCCTCCTCACCGCCTCGCCCTCATACGTGTAAACCATAGCAGTGCTCTAGCCTGCCCGAGGTGCCGAGAACTTTGTAAGCGCGGGACCGCAGAAGAACTGATGCTAAAACATCGATCTTCTCCGACAATGCAAAGAGCTGTGGAGTTGGCCCTTCTGGCTAGAGAGCAAGAACTTGAGGCCAGCATCCATGTACGAGCATGCCACAAAAGACAAAGGGCCCAGAATCACCGTAGAAGCGGAGTTCATCAGCAGCGACTGAAGGACCAGAGCGCGGAAAGGCTTGAAGCTGGAGCGCTGCTGCGAATTTCTCGTCCAGTTTTTTTTTTTTTTTTTCCTCTTCTTTCTTTACTTTTCTAGTGTTTCTGGAGGAAGACGGAGTCCGAATTCAATTGAACGAAATGAAAACAATACCATGAAAGCAGCTTGCTCATGGCTCGAGAATGGCGGCCCCTGCACTGCGATTTGGACTCGCGATCTCGCCGGAAATCGACCAACTTGACTCGACGTAGGCCAGGCCGTTTGATCGTCGCAGGCTGCGGCAAGCTAAAGCGAGCATTGCAAACAAACAAAGAAGCAAAGAAGTGCAAGTTTGTTGCAAAGAGACCTCCTGCCGAGCCATGCGCGTGGCGCCTCGCTGCAAAACGATCTGTTTCTTTTTGACCTGCTTTTTGGCAGCGCATGCTAACCACTCGAGCATACTGCTAATGAGGACTCAAGCAACAGTTGTTCCAAACAAAGAAATCTTCGACTTCGAAGAGTGGGTCTCCGCCTCTCTCTTCTCGAAGTTGATCTGGTGGGAGAAGAGGCGTGTTCTCAAAGATTCTGGGTTCTATGCGGCCTTCGAGTCATCATCTGAGCAGAGTGAGAGCGAAGATTCTGGCCAGTGCCAGAAAGAAGAACGAATGATTGAATGAATTATGGGTGAATGCAGAATGAATGGAAGGAAGGTCGTCGTATGTTGATAGGTGAGGGAGTCTGATTCACTTTCCCGCTCCTTGCAGAACTTTGTGCGCTAGCTATGCGTAATGGTAGAAAGCATCAAGTAGAAGGCTAGGGATATCCGGCTATTGTTCGGTGCACAAGAGAAGGAAAGAACCGAGATCCAAATCGCGGGTCTCGTCATTCTCCTCGCACTTTTGAAACGAAAACTTTTTAATTCATATGCATATACATACTTTTTATTTTTTTTTGTTTTAAATATATATATGTTTTTTTGTTTTTTTTTAATGTCGTTCATTCATCAAATAGAACACAACAACATGATGACTGCGTGTCTAAACAACTTGAAAAGAAAAGAACATCGAATCCATTACTCATTTCTTTTCTTTTTTAATAATAAGAAAGACGTTTTTATTCCCCAAGATTCAGAAATTTATAAGTGTTTTTGCTTATAATAAATAAAAAATCTTTTAAGTTTAAATAATATTTAATTGGAACGAAAAGAACAGCAAAACATTTAGTTCGATTTACCCATTATTTTTTAATGCTTTTCTTTTCTTTAACGATGGAAGATGGTATCTCTTTATTTCATGGATTTCTAGGAAAGGTTTCACGTTGTTGGAGACGTACCTTACTCGACCTAGTCCACCAACATGTGGGGCTTTCCAATGGTGTCGCAAGAAAGCGTCATCGTCCCATCAAAATCCAGGTTTCCAGCGCATCTTACTTCAAAAACACCTTTGAATACGAAACCAACCAACGAACAAACAAACAAACAAACAAACAAACAAACAAACAAGCAGGCAAGTAAGAAGAAGAAGTAACTGAGTAAGTACGCAGCCTCCTGATATGAGCGACCTGAACCTAGCAACACCTAGGTGAGAGGTAGCCAGGTAGCTACTACCTCCTGGCTCGGCGGTTCTTCTCCTCGGCCTTGTTTGCGCCAGAGGTCGTGCGTGCTACTTGGGTTGCTTCCAAGGCACGGAGCGACTTAGTAGCCAGCAGTAGCA
This sequence comes from Psettodes erumei, assembly GCA_016785225.1. Lineage (NCBI taxonomy): Eukaryota > Metazoa > Chordata > Actinopteri > Pleuronectiformes > Psettodidae > Psettodes > Psettodes erumei. The sequence continues at coordinate 8,319 of JAFBJZ010000758.1, read as the reverse complement.
AGAGATAGGAGACGACAACGCCGCACAAAAATCAGTCCACCAAGGCGAAATCTCGTTGAGTGGAATAGAAATTCGTGGGAAAGTACGAGGTTGTCATTCATGCATTCTATTTGTTTACATTCAATCAATCATCCATCCGACCACTCTCGACAATGAGTTTCTATCAGTGCTGAAGCACGCGAACACAGAATGGATTTTTTGTCGCGGCACACGTCTTAATGAATGCATCAGGTAAGCTTCGATCTGCAACACCTATGTAAGCTCGGTTGGAGTGCTGTTACGAAGCCAAGTCAGCGAATTACCTGGTGTATGAACGTGTGTATGTAAGGTAGAGTAGGTGCAAGTACCGCACGAAGTTCACCGTGAGATCTAAAGGAGGAGGTGACGTCAAGTAGCACGAAGGACTCATCTTCGCCGCTGTGCGGTTGGCTCGTATTGGCGACCGCACCGAAGGATGGAATTACCAGCCCGAAGATCCTTGACCCTGATGATGGATCATGACGAGATCTAGCTCTTCACGTCGAGTTCTGTAGCGAACGTCTTTTAAACAAAAGAACTTTGAGAGCTCCACGAACCGGACAGACCTGCTCGTTGAAGATAACTAGTGTTGGCGCTTTTGATTTGCGAGGGCAGCGTCATCAGCGACACTGGTTTACCTGTTTGTGCAGGTAAGTGCACATGCCGGAGATGAAGTACGATCATCACTTAAATTGGCAAGGAAGGGTGATCTGGCGATCCGTCTTCGCTGGTACGAACTTAAATGTCTTAACTGAAGACGATAGAGCTGTGGCGTTTTAATCGAATAAAATCACTCTGCGTTTGATGGAGAACCCGGAAATTATTTACAATTTATCGCGAACTTTCTGCAGAAGAAAATCATTGGCTGAGACATTGCCTTTTAACGCCCTCAACAAAAACTTCAGAATTACCGCACCGATTTTGCGCGGACGAAAAGTACATTTTCTGATGTCGATGCTTCCGTCAGCTTCACAGTCCCAATCTCACGCGATGACGCGCGCAACCCAGCCTTTTCACGCGTTGATAATGAACATAAGGAACAATAAAGAACTTATGGAATAGTGACCATGACAGTACGAGGTTTCACTTATAAGGTCGTAATGTTTATTTTATCTGTATATGTACATGGTGTTAACTTCTTCTTTCTTTTTCTTTTTTCTTCTTTAAAACCATGAATGAGCATTTCAACAGCTGTACAGGTCTTGATCCTAGGGTCTAAACCAATCAATATCCTGCAATGGCGCAATGGCTACGCTTAAGTGCTCATCCATCAAATTCTCCCTGATTAATAATTATGTTGAATTATAACAATGCTGAAATGCAGAGCTGCTGTATTTTTGCCTTCGCGAAAGAACAGGCTTATTTTTTTAACAAGAGTCGGTTTCTGGACCGCCTCTGTTTCAAAAAAGAAGAACAAGCGCATCCTACGGCACTTGCATACCATTTATCACAGCGCCTATTTCCTTCAGCAGGAGCATATTGCGGCTGGAAGGCTATTTGAAGCACGTGGGTATTCAGAGATCGTGCTTCAAGTCCCTTGAAAGGATGGATTCAAAGAGTCCTTCCTCCCAATGCTCAAACTTGTTATGGACAAGTTCACGATCGAGCAAAACAGAAAGCAACAGCAGCATGAAGGCAGAAGTGCCTGAATACGGGCAGGAAAAATGAAATCTTCAAGTTCTGTTGTAATGCAAGCAAAACGGAGGAAGTGCCTGGAAATTTCTACCTGTCAGTAGTGGGTATCTTTTGCGCGAGAATGCATCACCTGGCACGCATCCTCGCTTCGTGAAAGTACTTGCTTCAAATGTTGGAATATAAACTCACGTAAGCTGGGAGTTGTGGTCTTTTCTTGGCAGTTATCTTTGAAACGGAGTGGTGGCACGGACCTGGCAACTTCTGCACAAACCTAGCTCTGGCCTGACAGTCGCACCCTCAACAACTGCTATGTTTACACCCACAATACACATTTGTAGCTCTCTCGCACAACACTGATGGGCGTGGCTGGCCGCCCGGGCTTATGGGGAACAGTTTGAAATAAATGCCTCAAGCCAGAAGATCGGAATTACGAAATGTACCCTCCATCTTATGATTCGCCAGCTTCCTTTGGAAAAAAGATGACCCAGAGCAGGTACCTGAGCAAGCTCGTATATATACGACTACACATATATACATTTACTTTTTGTTTTTGGTAGACGACGCTTTCAATTTTGAGGTGCGCAGTGGAAGCTTTGCTCTTTCACAGCCAGTCCGACGATATAAACAGCAGCTTCAGGTACCGAGCTTGTGAAGCACTAAACGGGCAGTTCGTGTTCTAATGCTGAGATTGAGCTTCTGAAGTTCTCCGTAGGCATCTTGAGTTTTTTAGAACATCCGGTTCCATAGCACTGAATGAGAATGAGCGTCATGACCGAATAAATATCTGACTAGGGTTTTAATTTATAATTCATTTGTGAGCAAGTAGGATAAGTGATAGCTTGCCAATACCTTGAAAAGAGACGATCCAAATTTCATGTCACTAAATTGCTGATTTGAAGATGGACTAAATGCGTGCACCATCTCCTTTTCCTTTGAACTCAAAAGTTAGCTAAAGTGCATTTTAATTTGAAGAACATTTCTGAAATTCCATATCGCTGTTCACAGTCCGGAAAAAGAACAAAGTTTTGATTATATGTTTAATTTCCAAAATAAATCATGCTATGTGATACCACTGCAGTAAGCTTCGATGTTTAACTCTCTTTTTAGAGTATTCTGTCTGCTCCGTTCTAAACCTGAGTTTCAAAAGTACGGGGAGTATATCGTCTAATGACATGTTTTGCAGTGTTGTTCTTATTTGTGCATTTTTTAAATTGTTATTAAAACTTGAACAGCCTCATTCCTGTACTTTGTGTGCTGTTGCATAGTAAACGCATATCAGTCCAAGTTGACGGTTGAAGATTTCTGAGGTAAATGAATCAAAAGTGTCTAAAACCACACACAAAACAGACAATCTTGCGAGTAGGCTGGATGCAGCGAACAAGGAGTTCAACTCATTTTGCAAAAAAGCTGATGAATAGAAAAAGGAAACGCTTTGGTTTCCGAGAGAAGTAAAATGAAGCATTCTTACATACTTTCCATACAGCTGGGCTTTCTCTTATAACAAAAAGCTTCTTCTTGCTTTTTTAACGATTCTTTGACCTCGATGTCTTTGAGTATTTCAAAAATGATCTATCCTTGTGGAGCTAGTAAAAAACCAGCGTGATGCTGCAGGATATCGTGCAATGGTTCCATGTGGTGAAATGCGTTAACCCGGGAAGGAAAGCAACTCAGATCTGAGCAGTTATTCAAGCAACAAATTATACAGCTATTCAAGTTATCTTTCACCTTCTAAACTGGTTTTGTGGATGACTGAATTATTCTGTGCTGTATCAACCATGGATAATTTCGTCACTGACGTAAAATACTAAATCAGTTACTCCATCGAATTTGAATGTAACAATCATAGGCATTAGGGCACAGTTCCCTTAGATTTACAAATACAAGTAAACAAAGGCGAGTGAATCGATCGGCCTTTTTTCATCTACAAATACCTTTCACTACTACCTATTAACCCATCGAACACAAGCAATTGCATATTTTCAGGATCATTTTTCTCCTACAACACCATCACAGTTCATTTTAATATTATTGACCAAGCTAGAACACAATAAGTTAACATTCTCAAATCTTGACATGATCGGTGCTGTTCCAACATGTTGGGCAATTTCTCAACACGTCGCTCCGTAACAAGCTACTCAATTGATTATGTATGTATATACATTTACTTGTTGGTTTGCTGATGTTACCACAAAAGTGTAAATAAGTCCTCATTGCAAAGACCCTAGTGCATACAGTTTGACATAGTACCTACCAATGTGTTTCAATATACGAGCTAGGATCGAGAGTAATTATGCCCATTTAGAGTCAACAACAAGCAAGCAAATTCTAAGTTTTATAGCCAATCAAAATTATCGTGTTGTGATTCACGCGGTAAACTGATTTGGCAGGCAACATTGAAGATCTAGAGGAGAAATGCTGGAACACTGAGCAAGGTTCTAGTAGCAGTCCATATTTTGCCTAGGCTTGTCGATTTATCAATAGATAGACCTCAAAGATGCTTTCGTGTTTACACCACTACTCTCAGGTCTAACACGCTTAATCATGAACTGTTGAAGGATGAATTCAAATCAAGCAGAGGTTGACATAAGCGATGTTATTTGGATACTTCAATAAGAACAAGGATGTCCAGCATATTTGAGCTGTTTGAGTTAACAACTTATGATTGTTTCATATCATACTTAGTAGACAAAGCCAAGCTTAAATTTCTCTGAACAGGTGCAAAATGTCCAATTCTCATTTTCTCAACCCTCGATTTAGGTGTTAGCTAGCTTTCGTCTTATTAGAAATATCTGAAAGGCTTAGGGGTTGCTCGAAAATTCCCTATCCATGAGCTACTGTTATAGGGTTAATATTGAATTGCCAATGACTCTGACAATTATGTTCCCACACTATCCTTCAAATTGTTAAAGTCAGCAGGATTAAGAGTCATGTTGTTCTCACTCAAGTCCATTAACTTGAAAACTTGTGTGCCCAGTGAGAAAAGCTCTTCGTTGCTTACAAGCGTGCCTGCGGATGGTGCAAATGCTTTAGTGCTCAAGATAAACCTGGTCAGTCAAAGGTTTATTAGAAGATGACGACACAAAAATTTGAGGAACGCTGAAGGGAATGTATTAAAGACTCTAAGTTTAGCGTTTATCTGTTTTTCAGATCGTTATCATGATAGACTGATCGCTGTTATATATAGAATACTAAGATAGAAATTCACCTGTATTTCAGACTACTGAAGAGGTTCGGTTAACTCGTCTCTTCAACCATTGATTAGGTCCCGCTATACTTTATTATATTGAATGATTAGTACATGTACATTATTAATTTCGTGGAGTTTTTGACTTCCTAAATATGTACTGAATTGCCTAGTTTTAATCCTATATGAAACCCAACTCTTTTTGGACTTATAACACCACACCAAAACTCCAGACGTGTTCTATTTACATGCGCCTTCGATTGAACATTCCAGCATGTAGAACCTCAAAAAGTACCACTTGCATGCTGCTCATCTATCTCTGCTCTTCCACTCGGAGACTACAGAAATAAACTTACGTTTTAATGCCGCTTTTTTGAACTATCACTCATCTAAGCTCTAAACCCGATATCTACATATATACCTTAGATAAAAGCTTCTGTGATTATGATATGTAGCCCTAGCTGGATATATTGGACCAATTCACCAACTGTGGAAACTTACATTTGACTGCAAATTTCATGACAGTATAAATATAGATTGCTTACCACCTGTCAAGCTAAAGGATGGCAACAACTTGAGATCGAAAAATCTAAAATTAGGTTTTCAATTGGTATGGCTCTGACGATTGAATTCAAAAGGCTAGTGCGATGTTAATTATTTACGAGCTATAGAACAAAACCGAGACAAAATGATTTTCTATGCTCATGCAGTTCTCCGTTATTAGTTCACTTTTTGGCTGGCTGCACTCTATTGTAACTGACTACGCAATCAAGTCATCCATGTGCTCCCAAAACTCCCGTCTGCATGCATGAGCATTTGCCAAGATTAGCTTAATTATGCTATAGAGTCTGGAAAGTATTTGTTACATAGGAGTTTCGTTTGGTGTCTCTAAAATGTCTCAACAGAATTATGACCGAAATTAGATTCCTACATACTTTCCTTACCTTTCCATATAATTTATTTATTATTTGATGCACACAACCAAAATTTGACGAGCCAAGTTTAAAAGGTGAGATAAATGCCTTTCTCATATTCTGAATTGCAATTATGGACTATTCGAAACATACGTATTCAGCCAATAATAACTCATATACTCCAGATACGAGCAAAGTCCCATATCTAGATAAGATCATAACTTTATGTTAGTATTTGTAGAAATAAAATTGATCCAGCTCCACTTTAGTTGATCCTTTCTAATCAGAAATATGTAGCGGACATAGGTCGGAAGTTTTATTAGCTCGATTGTAGATTGTTCATTTGTAATTCATTTATAATTTTCAAGCTTCCAAGCTGTCCTGGCAATAATCAGCAGGAGGGTGACGACCAGTACATTGGGACGCAGAGGTGTGAGCAGAGTAGTTTCACCTGTCTACAATCTGATTGCAGATACTATCCTGGTATGTAGCAAAAAAGGTTACATCGAGTTAACTCCGTTTTAGCTTTTCGGATTTAGGTTAAGCTCAGCGCCAAAACGTAAATGGTTCTTTTGTTTATCTTAAGTGAAGACTAGCCCAATTTGAGCGAGTCTCATTTTATGACTTTGAGTGTTTTTGAGAAATACTAGTTTCTTCAGGTGTTGTACACCTTTAATACGCAGACACCTTGCTTTATCAAAAACAGTAGGTAGCCACTTTAGCAATTTGAGTACACCACCCACTTACCTAGGTAGCTGCTGCGTATCAAGTCGAAAAGCATTGCGCAATCAAAAAGAAAACGTAGTGAATCTGAATCCCTGCTACGCATTTCTGCTTTAAAAGCGCGTTTAAATTATGGTGATCGTGATCAACAACTTTCAGAGTTGGCTCACATGGTAGTTCATACTGGTGTGCACTGCCTGGAAAGATCTCTCAACAACAATGGCATTAATTCCTTACCATTGCCATCTAAAATTATATGTTAGAGTCTATGGATTGAGCTTAAAATTACGTTTCATTAGAATAAGAGATATATCCCTAATTAGTACACCTGTGACACGTGAATTCTACTCATGCTTAATTGTAGGTACGTACTCTTTATTCACGATTAGCGAAAACCAAACCTTTCAGCTAAAGCTGTGTCTGATACTTTGAGTCTGGTAAACAACAGGTACTCTTCATTTAACACTCAGCATAACTCAACTTTGCTGGAGTTTACGTAGTAATGATATTGACGCCATGTGAGGCAGTTAAGCACATCTGTGTCCTGCACAGCGAGGAGCGAAAGAGTAAGGGTCCTTCGAGAATTACCTTTCCTGGCTGCTAAGATGCAGATATTATCTCTGCAACCTCGAGCGCAACTCTCAACAATTTATTAAAAAGGATAAGGAAGCGAAGTAGTATGACATCGCCGCAGCGATGGTAAAAAAGCACGTCAACAAGGTACTGCTGCTATCTTCAAAGCTTGGTGTGTCTCTCTGGAAGGATTTCTGCGGAATATTAGCCTTTGGGGGCTTGGGCGAATGAGCGAAATGAAAGTCAGCAAGTACTCTAGTCAAAAATCAGCTTGTGCTCACGACACGCGAGACCATCGATTCTTGAGCTATTTGGAAGGAAAGCGCTTGCTTGACGGAGGAAGCATTGGCCCTTTCTCTTGTCTGGAGTGCCCACGGACTGGAACCAAGCGATTATGGCAGTACCCAGGGCCGGCAGAGAAATGGTATATCCTTACTGCATAGTAGGTACACCTACCTACCTGGTTCTGCGTGACCTTTCTGAACCCCTACACGCATTAGTATGTGGGAGGACAAGGGCTGCGAGCGCGCAGAACTCAAAATATCAAGAGGCAAGCCCTGCAGAGACGCGGAGAGCTCATGAAAGCATGGACGAGACTGCTTGGAGTGGTTGACACAATGCTCTTGATATTGAAGTTGCAGATTAATTATTTCCAATACTGGGCTGGCAGGGGTGAGGTTCTTCAAATATTGACCATATCGTATTGTGAAGTAGGGTCTGAACCCTCCTCGACCATACTTGCTGTCTTCAGGTGTGCAGGCTTGCGGTAACGGTGACATGTTAGTCAATCCAAATGGTTGACACAATAGCACTGTGACCTATTACAATGAGTCGATTGGTAGGCAATAATATATAAATTGCAGGATTAAATAAACGTTGATTGTAGAGTTGGCACAGTCCTGAGGGTGCGCATTAAATCTGGAGAATAGCTTTGCTACAAGATCTTTTTTCTGTGATTGTAAGGATCCTTATCTGTATCAGTCTGTCTATACCTTCAGAAAATGTCTCACATTTGTAGGGTCTCACTGCTCAGGCAAAAGTTGGCGCAGGGCCATCTTCAAGATACAGAGCAGTCGTAGATCTTGAGAAGTTGAGCGAACGAGGCCAGAGGGATTGAAAATGGCTACTAGTGAGAAAGCATATTAGTCTAAAACATGGTGACGAGGGCAGCAAAAGTGCTCCGAAGCTAGGGGAAACAGAGGAGAATTAGCACTACCATAGAGAAGGATTAATTCGAAGAAGAAAGTGAAATAGTATGTGGCTCAGTCAACA
>JAFBJZ010000757.1:0-12346 GCA_016785225.1 Psettodes erumei | reverse complement strand
GTGAGAGAATCAAAGAGGCGTGGTTATGGAGTCGGGGAATTATTGGTGATGATGAAACGCAATGTCCGTCCTTTATAAGATGAAAAGGGAGGTGTGGTTTGGAGGTGAGAGAGATTCAAAGAGGCGTGGTTTTCAGTTTTTCTCAGGGGAGAAAAAAACTAAAACGATAGAGCTTTTTTCGCTATCGCTATATCGCTCCAACTGCGGCAGCGTTGAAAGAGGGTCGTAATCCTCTTCCTTGCCCCCTGCATCCTCTCGAGCCATTCCGTACAAGGTACGACTAGCATGGTACGGAATAAACCGCAGTCAGGATTAAATCTCTCTAAAACAAAAATATCCGCGGATCTCTCCCGCGGATTCAGCGAACATGAGACTGGATCGAATAAACCATCTGCCTGAAACTGTGGGTCTGGATGGCCAAATTGTAGCTAAGAGAATTCTCGTATTGCTCAACACATCCTCGTTAAACCGCACACCCCTCTCTGGCGCTTTTCGGGGCGAGATTCTCACTCTCACCCAGCGCTCTCTTGCCGTTGTCTTTCTCCTCCTCCTCCTCCTCTTTCTCCCCCCTCGGGCCCTTCTCAGGACGAGGACTCTCGGTCTCACTCGGCGCTCTCTTGCCGTTCACTTTCTCCGAGTCTACGTCGAATGCGTGTTCTTCACTCACATTCCGAGACAATACCGTCGTCAGCATCAGCTTCATCACGGCCCAATCCTCGGCGTTCAACACCGTCACGGCGCTTGAATGATCCAGACTTTCTCCATCATCCAGCTGATACAACCACAGCTCACCCTCCTCGTACTTGAATTCATAACCCCAGGATCCAGCCCCCCACGGACGTAGAGACCATTCTTCACGCAGGATCTCCGGCGGCGGTATCTGGAGTGCGACACATATACATCATCATGCGCTTCTTCTCTTTTCTCGGGCGCCCGATACGACCGTAACATCTTCGTAGAATGTTTACAGGCGTCTGGCTGAGCAGCGACGACGACCATGTGTCAGGCGAGTCTTCAGCGTGGCTCGTAGAAGCGGAAGAAGAGGAGGCCTCTTCTCCATCCAGCGGTTGAGAAACCGCGTTGTCCACGCGAATCGTTTCCATCTTGGCGGGTACAAAAGTGTCGGGAAAGGCCTCGTTTTTATCCGTTTCTCAACCACGCTTGACCCCACCCCCCTCTCATCGAGTCAAAACCGCATGAACTAGAGGAAGGCGGGACAATCGTCGATATCTCGGATAGACGGAGATATTGAAAAACACCTCATCCTCTCTGCCTCTGTTCAACGGATATTTACGGGTTTGTGATTTCGTGAAGTATTGCACTGTTTACCCGCAGTCACAGACAGACAACGTGCGCCCCTCACCCCGACTTCCCTCACGATTTTCCCCATAGCGGCCTGTTTGCCACAGACACCCGACGCCGCCGGCCTTCACACGTGTTTTACTACTCGGGAGCCCTCGGATCGCCTTGAAAAAACACCTCAACATCTCCGCATCTGTTTACGGTTTCCTGAAGTATAGGACAACCAAACGCACTGTTTACCTACATAACCACCGGCATCCTTCACACGAGATGTTTTACAACGTGTGTATGGATCGCACTGCCCTCAAAAGACCTCAAGAATGCTAAAGGTCCACAAAAGGTCGACGGCGAGAGTCCGGTCACACGCTTCGCACACGGCTATACATACAGCCAGGCAGGACAAACACAGATAGATATCAAACTATCATTAAAAAAAACACAGAATTGGTCCTAAACTAACGATAACGTCAATATTTATAAGGGGGAGTGGTTAGCGATGATTCTAGCCATCTCATTCGATGATGATCACGTCTCACGATAACGCCTGGCGAAAACATGAATATTTATGAGGGGAGGGTTCTAGCATGATTCTCGGCATCTCATTGGATGATGATTGCGTCAGACCTGTCAAAATAGGGGTCAAACTGAGTTTGATAATACCCTATTCTCTCTCATTTATTTGGGCAGCTGTGAAAGGGTTCATCCAACCCGGAAGAAGTCACAGTTTTAATCTGAGTATAAAGAGAGCTATCTATACACAGATTACTATGAAAGAAAAATTATACTGTTATTATAGGGATTGTGTGTGTGTGTGTGTGTGTGTGTGTGTGTGTGTGTTCATATTTCTCTCTCCTTTGATGTCGATATGATGTCAAGGTTGCTCGGTAACACGATTTTGACTTTGATGACTCGATGACCTTGATCACTTGAGAGAAACGCCTTTGCTGAGGAAGAGTCATCGTCCTTCTGTTACGGATCCGACCAAAAACTTCCTGATATCTCAGACGACCAAACTCTTGGGAGACAACTGTTAAAGACAATGGAGATACCGCAGGTAACAAGTGAGACTCTCGCCCACTGGTTGAGTCCGTGTTCAACCGAATCACACCACAGCAGTTCGAGCTGTTGAAGTCAGGTGGACCAGACGACCAGACTTTAGTGCTGCTCGCCGAAATGCTGCAACAGATGATTTGCATGTTAACAGTGATTCTGTTGAAGGCTCACAGTCACCATGAGACGGTGACGGAGAAGATGGTTCAGACAAGCCTGGGTGACACCGTCAGTCAGAGCTTTAAGGAGGCTCTGGGTGTTCAGGACGACGCCTCTTGTGACAGCTCTGAACAGCTCAACGACTTGATGGTGAAGGAAGTGACCGAGTGTGTCAGTTCAAGTTCGGGCTCCCCGGTGTCTCTCCTGATGCGCGGCACCCCGCCCAACAAACTGAACGAAATGATTGGTCATCATGCAGCACAATGCTGAGGAATTTCGGGACCAAGGTGAAGAAATCCTTGTGTCCAGGGCCGAGAAGACAACGGAAGAAGGACGCCACAGCAGCTCTCTTCGCAGAAAAAGTCCCGAGGAGTTTTCATCAGACAGCAGCGCCAGCAACGTCAGCAGCGTAAGCGAAGACATCCAGAGGATAATAAAAGAGGCGTGTGAAACCATCGAGCCGCTTCTGGATGAAGTGCCAGACAACGAGTACATGCTGCTGCAATCGGAGTCTTCTCAGGAGATCCAGATCGCCGCGGATTCCATCGCTCAGACAATGGTTGACACCAGAAGGAGCCCAGAACACAGTAAGTCTGAAACCGAACAGGGCACGAAGAGCACGCGCTTAAGAAGATCAGAAACGTTTTCGCGAAGCGGTATGCTCGGGCACTGATCCATCGCATCGTGGCGAAAATCAAGGCAAAGTTCCACCTGAAAAGGAAAGATGAACGCGAGTCAATCGAGTCATTCATGACGGGCGTGGACAATCTGCTTCTTCTTCGGAGACGGATGGAAAGGAGCTGTGTGTTTACGGGCAGTTAGACAAACTGTCAGCGGAGAACCGGCTGGTCTTCACCAAATCTCTGACTGATCTCCTCTACTGGCACGTCACAGACATATTTCCAAAGAGGCTGAGACCGGGACCGTTGCAGCACAGTGTCCGTTCCTGCGTCGCACCTTGACATGTACATTGACATATGGAACAGTGTGATCGGGTTCCAGGTGATGATGCTGTGGTGGCTGAACACCCAGGCTGCCAGACAGAGCGGCAGGGTGATGGCCAGTTTGTTGGACACCGTGTCGCTGGGGCATCCGTCAGAAGAGGCACACGAGAAGAAGAAGAAGATGGCACTCAAGTTCATCGTGATGAGGGTCGTCGCGAGGATACGCAGAGAGAGCCAGACTGGACTGGACTTTTACAAACACGGAGGCCATCATTGAAAGTTTGTTGGAATCCGCATGGGCCGAACTCTCGGGCGTGGACTGGATTTCACCGCAGCCTCTCTTAAGCGCCTGGAGAAAGCCATTTGGAAAGACTTGCGTGAGCAGTTTGGCTGTGCAGAGCTCATCTACTTTAGTTTGATATCAGGAGAGCCAAAACGTGATCATTTCTTTATCTATTCTCTCAAACGTCACCTGAGAAAACAGCGTGGCCCCATCGCCAGATTCTTCTCATCCATATGCAACATCTTCAGATGTGCACATAAGGTCCATCCACTTTATTAAGCATCACTTAATGCTCGCCTTGTCTGAGATTTAGATAGATAGATAGATAGATAGATAGATAGATAGATAGATAGATAGATAGATAGATAGATAGATAGATAGATAGATAGATAGATAGATAGATAGATAGATAGATAGATAGATAGCTCCAGACCCCCTGCTGTATCTTTGACTCATAACGCTCCCTCCTCTGTCAGTTTGGAAAGTGTCGGGCTTCTGGTTCTGATCTTAACACATCTCTGTGTGGCCTCATTAGAACCGGGATCTTTGCTGATCTGAAATGTTCAGCAAAACTATCGTCACCATGTGCTGTGTATAAAGTCCTGCAGGTGCAGGTCAGCAGCTCCAGTTCATCAGATCTCAGTGACTTTCATTGTGGTGTGACTGTTGGTGTCAGACGGACTGGTTGAAGTATTTTGACCTTTGACCTTTGACCTTTGAACTTCATTATTTTATCCTATCAGACATTTGTGTTCAGTTTTGTCATAATTACTGAATTATGAATTATTGAGTTATGAACAAAAACAGAGCTCACATTGACCTTTGAACTTTGACCAACCAATTTCTAAGCAGCTCATCCTTGAGTCCAAAGTGGAGGTTTGTGCTAAATTGGCAGAAACTCCCTCAAGGCACTCAGAAATAAGGGGGGGGGGTGTGATGCTGAACCCACCGATGGTTTCATTGATGGTCTCATGTTTAGCCAGGCTCATTAGGAAGCTGTAGTAACAGACTTTGTCGATTTCTTCCAGGACTTCCCTCATGCAGGACCTGGAAGGATGACTACACACACACACACACACACAAGAAGTGTCATTGAAAAAACACATCGTGACAAACTGTGCTGCAGTTTGAGCTCCCTGACACTTTATTTGTTGCAGAAATCACACAGTGAACAGTGAACTCTTGGACATGGCGGGTGGTGGTGGAAGCAGCTCTACCTCCTGAGCCTCAGCGAGATCAGTCAGCTGGCACAGAAATCTGATATGTTTTTACAGTAGATGTTCAAAAGTCTCACAAAAGTGTAACTTTGACTGAAAGCCTCATATCTGAGCCCCAAGCTTTTATCAGTCAAAAATACACTTTATAACTTTTTTCGCAATTGATTGAAAAAAACTCATCCTTCCATAGAGATATTTAAGGGGATTTAATGATTGTCCTCTCACAAGAAGAATCTCCACAAAAGGCTGTGAATATTCTCATTTGCCCAGGACATGTTTATCTCAAGGAAATGTTAATCGAAATCAACTGGACTTGGTTATAGGTCTTAGAAAATGTTTCACCTCTCATCAAAGGCTTCATCAGGTCGTGCTGGTCTGACGAGGGTGAGCTCGTCTGATAAACTGGTGAGGAGATCCAGGGTATTTAACCTCTGTGGGGGACTGTCACAAGGCCAATGATGTCATAGCATCATGAGTGTGCAATGACAGTCTTTTGAGTGATAGTCGACACAACAACAGTTGTAGGAGTGACTGTCGTTGGGGATGGTAGTTTCGACTTCGTTAGTGCTCCATTGTGTTGTGATGACAGAATCGTTGGAGTCACATGAGGCCATTTGTGAACAGATGTTGTTTTTGAATCTCCTGGGAAGTGTAGAGAGGACGGTATTGTGTATACGCGAGTCTGTATTATTTATATGACGCATTTTTATGACCGAATTACGCCACTTGACAAGCTGATCCAACGTCAGCTCAGGCGGGAAGATTAGGCTACAGTTGAACAGCAGTGAAATGGCGTGCAGTAAAGTGAGGAAAATTGACAGAGAGTGTCGGGTTTTTAAAGAGCAATGGACCAAGGATTTCTTTTTTGTTCCATGGAAGGATCGTGCAATGTGTTTGATTTGCAAAGAAAATGTGGCCGTGTTTAAAGAATACAATCTTCGCCGCCATCACGAAACCAGGCACAAAGAGTATGCTAACTTGAGCGGCCTAGCGAGGGATGAGAAGGTTCGGCGTCTGAAAGGTGGGCTAGCTGCTCAGCAGGATACTTTCCTTCGTCAATCTCGGGTCAACCAGGCTGCTGTCCGAGCTAGCTTCAAAGTAGCTCACCTGCTGGCTACCCACAGCAAGCCGTTCACAGACGGAGAATTCGTAAAATCAGTGATGCTGGCGGTGGCCGAGGAGGTATGTCCCGATAAGAAAGATGCCTTCAATGTGGTGAGTCTCTCGGCACAAACTATGACGAGGCGAATTGAGGAAATGGGGGGAAACGCCTTTGATCAACTGAGAGAGAGAGCCTCAGAATTCAAGTTTTTTGCTTTAGCCATGGATGAAAGTAATGATGTACAGGACATGGCACAGTTGCTGATTTTTATTCGTGGGGTGAACACGCGTTTTGAAGTGTCAGAGGAGCTGGCATCACTGAGAAGCCTAAAAGGTACAACAACTGGAGAAGACCTTTTTGTCGAAGTGTGTAAAACAATAGGCGAACTAGGTCTGCAATGGTCTAATTTCGTCAGTGTCACTACAGATGGTGCGCCTAGCATGGTTGGAGCTACGAGGGGGCTAGTAGGGCGCTTGAACTGCAAGTTTGAGGAACGAGGTCTTGCCCCACCAATTCAAGTCCACTGCCTGATTCATCAGCAAGCCCTATGCTGCAAAGTTTTGAAGTGGGCGTCTGTGATGAAGGTAGTTGTGCACTGTGTCAACTTCATCCGGAAAAATGGGCTGAAACACAGGCAGTTCCAGGCCTTTCTCTCCGAGCTGGAGTCTGCTCACCAGGATGTGCTGTATTACACAGAAATCCGATGGTTAAGTCGAGGTAAAGTGTTACGCCGTTTCTACGACCTGCTGCCCGAAATCAACACTTTCCTCCAGTCTAAAGGTGAAATGGTACAAGAGCTGACCGAACCAGAATGGAAATGGGACCTCGCGTTTTTAACTGATGTGACTGAAATGTTGAACCACCTCAACCTACAGCTCCAAGGCAAAGGGAATCTCATCAGCGACATGTATTCCCACATCAAAGCCTTCGAGGTCAAACTGCAGCTGCTTGTGCGACAGGTCCAAAAGCTGGACTTCACGCATCTCCCTGCCACGCAAAAGCTACTGCGCCGAGAAACCAGCCGCCCCTTTCCCAGTCGCGAAGTGCAAGGATGCCCTGGAAATGCTGCAGCGAGAATTTAGTGTGCGTTTCCGCGAGCTTCATGTCAACAACAAGGAAATACGTCTGTTCCAAAACCCCTTTGCTACTGACATAGACGACGCACTTCCCTCTCTTCAGTTTGAATTAGCCGAGCTGCAGAATTGTGATGTCCTTAAAGACGCATTCAAGCCTGACTGTCTCCTTCAGTTCTATGCTGCGCTACCAGAGGGCACTTACCCAAACATTAAACAGCATGCTCTGAAGATGTTTACCGTTTTTGGCAGCACCTACATATGCGAGCAGACGTTTTCCCGCATGAAGCAAATAAAAAATCCAACAAGGAACAGACTCTCAGATGAACATTTGCATCACACTTTGAGACTGGCTACCACTAGGCTACACCCTGACATCGGACTTCTTACCAGTCAGAAGCAAGCACACAGTTCACACTGATATGGTAAATATACTCATTTTAACCATTACAATTGTACATGGCTGTAAACATGAAATATGAATAATCTTTTAATTTGCTACAGCTGCACTGTATTTGTAAAATCACATCACAAGGAACAACATGCAGCATATTCTTGTCATTTACTGAATGTGTCCAATGTCATCCCTTTATGCCAGGTTTCCAGACAGCAAGAGAGGGGATTGCAACTACTGACCTCAAAGATCACTGTCCATCTATCCTGCCTCACAACCCAGGCTACAACAAGTACAAATCCAGTTCAACAAAAACATCAATATATTCTTGAAATATTGGCCATGGCAATTTATTTAAAAATATTATTATTATTATTGGCCAATTTATTTTATTTATTAACCTACATGTGAGCTATTCTAATGCAATTCAGTTCAGTTCATCGTTGCTCTTACTGTAATTTCAATGGGGTTTTTTTTATGCAATCAGCTCATGTGACGTGTATGGTGCACTTAATTATAACTAATAGCTAAGCCTTACTCTGAATATTATTGTTAATATAATGCTATTTTTTTACATGGTTGTTATTAGAAAATAAAAGGAACACACACACACACAAGAAGTGTCATTGAAAACACATCGTGACAAACTGTGCTGCAGTTTGAGCTCCCTGACACTTTATTTGTTGCAGAAATCACACAGTGAACAGTGAACTCTTGGACATGGCGGGTGGTGGTGGAAGCAGCTCTACCTCCTGAGCCTCAGCGAGATCAGTCAGCTGGCACAGAAATCTGATATGTTTTTACAGTAGATGTTCAAAAGTCTCACAAAAGTGTAACTTTGACTGAAAGCCTCATATCTGAGCCCCAAGCTTTTATCAGTCAAAAATACACTTTATAACTTTTTTCGCAATTTAATGATTGTCCTCTCACAAGAAGAATCTCCACAAAAGGCTGTGAATATTCTCATTTGCCCAGGACATGTTTATCTCAAGGAAATGTTAATCGAAATCAACTGGACTTGGTTATAGGTCTTAGAAAATGTTTCACCTCTCATCAAAGGCTTCATCAGGTCGTGCTGGTCTGACGAGGGTGAGCTCGTCTGATAAACTGGTGAGGAGATCCAGGGTATTTAACCTCTGTGGGGGACTGTCACAAGGCCAATGATGTCATAGCATCATGAGTGTGCAATGACAGTCTTTTGAGTGATAGTCGACACAACAACAGTTGTAGGAGTGACTGTCGTTGGGGATGGTAGTTTCGACTTTGTTAGTGCTCTATTGTGTTGTGATGACAGAATCGTTGGAGTCACATGAGGCCATTTGTGAACAGATGTTGTTTTTGAATCTCCTGGGAAGTGTAGAGAGGACAGTATTGTAGGTAGGAGATAGGTGGTGTCAAAGACCTCCTCCTCTGTTGAGATGGTTTTTCCAGTTGAACATAGATGGCTTCCTTTACACCTCTTTCGAACCATCTGTCTTCTCTGTCCAAAATATGAACATTGGTGTCCTCAAAGGAGTGGGCTTTCTCCTTGAGGTGCAAGTAGACAGTGGAGTCGAGGCCTGAGGAGTTTGCTCTTCTGTGCTGGGCCATACACCTGTTGAGTGGTTGTTTGGTTTCTCTGATGTAGAGGTCCTTGCATTCCTCATTGGACTGCATAGACCAGATTGCTTTTTTTGATGCGTGGTGTTCGGTATTGCGGAGAGCTGACTTTATGTTGTTTTAGGGGGATTCGCCAGAACACCTCAGCCACACAGACACTCTGATCAGAGAGCGAGGCCAGACACAGTAGAGCCGTTTGTGGAGTTTTAATGTTGAAACACACTCCAGTTTACCAACTGCTTGTGGTGCTAACAGTTTGTCTGCATGACTCTATCTGGTATCTGAAATCAACACAATACAAAAAGCAAATGAGACGTGTGCTAGCATAATGAGCACATGCTAACTTAAATGGAGCTTTGTCTTAAGTAAGAATAAGCAAGTCATTTATTACACTAAACATCAAACGTAGATCGCTAAACAGTGAACTTTGTCTCATAATAGCGCCGAAATAGCGTCGCTTAATTTGCATATTAAAGAACTAATTAGCGATCGTTAACGGATCATCATAACCCACTTTATCACAAACATAGACAGGCATCAACAAATGCAGGCAACAAATGCCGCGAAAGGCTGAACGTCCATTCCTGAGGACCCCTTAGCTGCCCAACATGGTGCTTGATGTAAAACACTAAATTCAATACTGAACGGTTCCTGCACTAAACAGTAATAATAGGGAATTTACAACATTTGGGATGGACAGTCTTTGTCTCAGTGTGTTGTTTGAAATACACAGGGATGCAGTGTTTGTAAAAGATCCTCCTGAGTTTTTCCGATACCCCAGTTACATACAGGATTACTATGTTTCTGCGTCTATTCGGCTTTTCTTCCTCTCCCACTACTGCTGTTTCTTCTTGAGGCCGCTCCTGTTTTTACAAAGGTCCAGCTGGGATAACCACAGGTTTTGAGGGCATCCCTCAAGTGTTTCTGTTCTTCCTCTTGGGCCTGCGAGCTGGTGGGTGCATCGTCAGCTCTGTGTTGCAGGGTTCTGATAACACCAAGTTTGTGTTGCAGTGGGTGGTGTGAGTCAAAAAGCAAGTATTGATCTGTGTGTGGGTTTCTTGTATACCCCAATGTGGACGCTCCTGTCCTTCATCTGGACAAACTATCATCTTTAACATCTTCTCTGCTGATGTATCTGTCCACTGAGTTGATGTGTTTGGTGAAAGCTTGTTCCTCTTGGGTTTTGCTTTTGACTCGTGTGTCATCCACATACCTGAACCAGTGGCTTGGTGTTGTTCCTTTGAAGGAGTTGAGAGCCCTGCCTTCTACTTATTAATTGGTGAAAGTTACTCAGAAAAGCATGAGTAACAGGCCTACTACACATATATTGTTTGAATATCTTCATTGCACATGTTACAGTTGTGGTTTGATTGTTCTGAATCTTACCATGTAACCATTAACTCAAAGATCTTTAGACTTTGTGCATTGATGGAGTCATGACTCAAAATGTGAACATTTGTCCGAGTTGACAAGAGTTAAGAAACCTTCAGAAATGTCCCACCAAAATTTAATGGTATCTAATTAAGGGCCATCTCTGGAAAAACTATTCATGAAAATCTCTCATTTCTTTCCCATAATCCTGCAAACACACAAAAACAAAAGTTCTTGGCAGAGTGATCAGTGGTTTCCTGATGAATTTGCAATCTTTGGATTTTGCATGGCAGGAAATTTTCTTTTTCCTGTTTTTTACTTTTCTTTTTTTTTTTTTTTTTAATAATACAATTTTGTTTACTTTAGTTTAAAGGAGAGCTTCTCCAGCACTTTAGTATTGTACTTCCATAAAGTTTGGAGACTCAAGACAAGACAAGAACCAGTTTTAAAAATAGGCTGAGATATTGTAAATGTTAGTCAGGAATCTTCTTTACTTTTCTTTCTTAAGGCCATTTCTTTTTCCTTGAGGTCATTCCCATCTTTTCTGTAGAAAACAAATAGAGACAATGAAAGGTAAGAGTTGATAACTTCAGCACCATAAGGACTGTTGATCTGCATAAGAAGTCTGACAATAACATAGATTGAGTGATTATTTACCTTATTAAATGAGAGGGTTCACTCTTCACAGTCTCCTTTGTCTTTTCTGTCTTGAGTTCTTTGTCTTTTTACTCGAGGTTTTTCCTCTCTTTTTTCTAAAAGACAAATTGGAGCCAAATATAAGTAAGAGTTAATAACTTCAACACCACAAGAATAGTTCATCTGCATATATGATGTCATTAATTAAATGATTATTTACCTTATTAAATGAGAGGGTTCACTCTTCATGAAGTCTCCTTTACTTGTCCTTTCTGTCTGCAGATCTTTGTCTTCTCATCAAGGTCTTCCTTCTTTTCTCACTAAAAGACAAATAAGAGACAAGTCAAAGTAAGAGTTAATAACTTTAACACCACAACAATTGTTCATCGACATAGGAAGTCTGACATTAACTTAGATTAAATGTTTATTTACCGTATTAAATGAGAGAGTTCACTCTTCACAGTCTCTTTTTTGCTTGTCTTTTCTGTCTTGAGATCTTTGTCCTTCTCCTCAAGGTGTTTCCTCTCTTTTCTCTAACAGACAAATAGGAGACAAGTCAAAGTAAGAGTTAATAAATTTAACACAACAATAACTGTTTATCTCCAGAGAAGGACAATAACATGGATTAAATGTTTATTTACCTTATTAAATGAGAAACTTCACTCTTCACTGAGTCTCTTTTGCTTGTCTTTTCTGTCTGCAGGTCTTTGTCCCTCTTCTCCTCAAGGTCTTTCTTGTTTTTCTCACCAAAAGACAAATAGAAAACAAGAAAATGTAACAGTTAAAAAGTTCAACACCACAACAATTGTTCATCTGCATAGGAAGTCTGACATTGACTTAGATTAAATGTTTATTTACTGTTGTGGAGTTTATATTAAGGACTGTATAGGACTGGATGGGATCACTTGTGGCCGCTGGGGGGCATCAGTTAAAATGCACGAGTAGAGATGTTCTTCCTTTTATTCCTTTATTATCGTTGTGTATGTGTGTATATCTGTGTGTGTGTGTGTGTGTGTGTGTGTGTGTGTGTGTGTGTGTGTGTGTGTGTGTGTGTGTGTGTGTGTGTGTGTGTAACAGAAAATAACAAAAAAATAAAAAAAACAGTAATCAGAACAGCACGTAATTTACCTGTATACTATGCTACCAGTAGTGGTAAATAACTAATGAAATAATAACTAACCATCCTCTTGATTTAACAACCAATAGTAAACATTAT
>JAFBJZ010000756.1:0-18533 GCA_016785225.1 Psettodes erumei | reverse complement strand
GCCTGTTTGCTCTTGTGCAGAAGGGTGACCCATGAACTTTTTGCTCCATATCCATTGTCAACTGACCAACAATGATATAAAAGTGTTATTTTATGATTCCAGGCACCCATGTCCCCCAAAACACAGTACCGTTCATTATGTTTGCTCTTGTGCAGAAGGGGGACCCATGAAATTTTTTGCTTTATATCCATTATCAACTGACCAACAATGATATAAAAGTGTTATTTTATGATTCCAGGCACCCATGTCCCCCAAAACACAGTACCATTCATTAAGTGCTTTTCTCTGCGAGAAAAGCATGTTTTGGTCATATGCCTGTTTGCTCTTGTGCAGAAGCGGGGACCCATGAACTTTTTGCTCCATATGCATTGTCAACTGACCAACAATGATATAAAAGTGTTATTTCATGATTCCAGGCACCCATGTCCCCCAAAACACAGTACCGTTTTAAGTGCTTTTCTCGGCGAGAAAAGCTGAAACTCCCATATGCCTGTTTGCTCTTTGTGCAGAAGGGTGACCCATGAACTTTTTGCTTTATATGCATTATCAACTGACCAACAATGATATAAAAGTGTTATTTTTATGATTCCAGGCACCCATGTCCCCCAAAACACAGTACCGTGCATTTAGTGCTTTTCTCGGCGAGAAAAGCAGCTTTTGGTCATATGCCTGTTTGCTCTTGTGCAGAAGCGTGGATCCATGAACTTTTTGCTCCATATGCATTGTCAACTGACCAACAATGATATAAAAGTGTTATTTCATGATTCCAGGCACCCATGTCCCCCAAAACACAGTACCATTTATTAAGTGCTTTTCTCGGCGAGAAAAGCAGGTTTTGGTCATATGCCTGTTTGCTCTTGTGCTTAAGAGTGGATCCATGAACTTGTTGCTCCATATGCATTGTCAACTGACCAACAATGATATAAAAGTGTTATTTCATGATTCCAGGCACCCATGTCCCCCAAAACACAGTACCGTTCATTAAGTGCTTTTCTCGGCGAGAAAAGCAGGTTTTGGTCATATGCCTGTTTGCTCTTGTGCAGAAGCGGGGACACATCAACTTTTTGCTCCATATGCATTTTCAACTGACCAAGAATGAAAATAAAGTGTTATTTTATGATTCCAGGCACCGATGTCTATCAAAACACAATACCGTGCATTAGGTGTTTTTCTCGGCGAGATGTAAAAACACATGACCGTCCATTAAGTGCTTTTCTCGGCGAGAAAATCTCACACTCACTGGCCTGTTTGCTCTTGTCCAGAAGCGGGGACCCATGAACTTTTTGCTCCATATGCATTGTCAACTGACCAAGAATGATATAAAAGTGTTATTTTTATGATTCCAGGCACCCATGTCTATCAAAACACAGTACCGTCCATTTTTCTCTCGAGGGGTTTTTTTTTGGAAAAGCTCACACTCACTGCCTGTTTGCTCTTGTGCAGAAGCGGGGACCCATGAACTGTTTCTGCTCCATATATATTGTCAACTGACCAAGAATGATATGAAAGTGTTATTTTATGATTCCAGGCAACGATGTCCATCAAAACACAGTACCGTCCATTAAGTTCTTTTCTCGGCGAAAAAAGCTGACACTCACCGGCCTTTGAACTTGTGCAGAAGGGGTGACCCATGGAATTTTTGCTTTATATCCATTATCAACTGTCCAACAATGATATAAAAGTGTTATTTCTATGATTCCAGGCACCCATGTCCCCCAAAACACAGTACCGTGCATTGAGTGCTTTTCTCGGCGAGAAAAGAAGGTTTTGGTCATATGCCTGTTTGCTCTTGTGCAGAAGCGGGGACCAATGAACTTTTTGCTCCATATGCATAGTCAACTGACCAAGAATGATGTTAAAGTGTTATTTTATGATTCCAGGCACCGATGTCTATCAAAACACAGTGCCGTCCATGAGGGGTTTTCTCGGCGAGAAAAGCTCACACTCACTGGCCTGTTTGTTCTTTTGCAGAAGGGGTGGCCCATGGAATTTTTTTCTTTATATCCATTATCAACTGACCAACAATGATATAAAAGTGTTATTTTTATGATTCCAGGCACCCATGTCCCCCAAAACACAGTACCGTGCATTTAGTGCTTTTCTCGGCAAGAAAAGCAGCTTTTGGTCATATGCCTGTTTGCTCTTGTGCAGAAGCGTGGATCCATGAACTTTTTGCTCCATATGCATTGTCAACTGACCAACAATGATATAAAAGTGTTATTTTATGATTCCAGGCACCCATGTCTATCAAAACACAGTACCGTCCATTAAGTGCTTTTCTCGGCGAGAAAAGCAGGTTTTGGTCATATGCCTGTTTGCTCTTGTGCAGAAGCGGGGACCCATGAAATTTTTGCTCCATATGCATTGTCAACTGACCAAGAATGATATTAAAGTGTTATTTTTATGATTCCAGGCACCCATGTCCCCCAAAACACAGTACCGTGCATTAGGTGCTTTTCTCGGCGAGACATAAAACACATGACAGGCTTTTCTCGGCGAGAAAATCTCATCTCTGCCTGTTTGCTCTTGTGCAGAAGCGGGGACCCATGAACTTTTTGCTCCATATGCATTGTCAACTGACCAAGAATGATATTAAAGTGTTATTTTATGATTCCAGGCACCCATGTCCCCAAAACACAGTACCGTCATTTAGTGCTTTTCTCGGCGAGAAAAGCAGCTTTTGGTCATATGCCTGTTTGCTCTTGTGCAGAAGCGTGGACCCATGAACTTTTTGCTCCATATGCATTGTCAACTGACCAACAATGATATAAAAAGTGTTATTTTATGATTCCAGGCACCCATGTCCCCCAAAACACAGTACCGTTTGCATTTAGTGCTTTTCTCGGCGAGAAAAGCAGGTTTTGGTCATATGCCTGTTTGCTCTTGTGCAGAAGCGGGGACCCATGAACTTTTTGCTCCATATGCATTATCAACTGACCAAGAATGATATAAAAGTGTTATTTTATGATTCCAGGCACCCATGTCCCCCAAAACACAGTACAGTATGATAGTTTAGTAAGTGCTTTTCTCGGCGAGAAAAGCTCACACACTCATATGCCTGTTTGCTCTTGTGCAGAAGCGGGGACCCATGAACTTTTTGCTCCATATGCATTGTCAACTGACCAAGAATGATATTAAAAGTGTTATTTTATGATTCCAGGCACCCATGTCTATCAAAAACACAGTACCGTCCATTAAGTGCTTTTCTCGGCGAGAAAAGCAGGTTTCACTCATATGCCTGTTTGCTCTTGTGCAGAAGGGGGACCCATGAACTTTTTGCTCCATATGCATTGTCAACTGACCAAGAATGATATAAAAGTGTTATTTTATGATTCCAGGCACCCATGTCCCCAAAACACAGTACTGTTTCATTTAAGTGCTTTTTTCTCGGCGAGAAAAGCAGGTTTTCATATGCCTGTTTGCTCTTGTGCAGAAGGGGGACCCATGAACTTTTTTTCTTTATATCCATTGTCAACTGACCAAGAATGATATAAAAGTGTTATTTCATGATTCCAGGCACCCATGTCCCCCAAAACACAGTACTGTTCATTAAGTGCTTTTCTCGGCGAGAAAAGCAGGTTTTGGTCATATGCCTGTTTGCTCTTGTGCAGAAGCGGGGACCCATGAACTTTTTGCTCCATATGCATTGTCAACTGACCAAGAATGATATGAAAGTGTTATTTTATGATTCCAGGCACCGATGTCCATCAAAACACAGTACCGTCCATTAAGTGCTTTTTCGGCGAGATATAAAAACACATGAGTCCATTAAGTGCTTTTCTCAGAAAATCTCACACTCACTGGCCTGTTTGAACTTGTGCAGAAGGGGTGACCCATGGAATTTTTGCTTTATATCCATTATCAACTGACCAAGAATGATATAAAAGTGTTATTTTATGATTCCAGGCACCCATGTCCCCAAAAACACAGTACTGTGCATTAAGTGCTTTTTTCGGCGAGAAAAGCAGGTTTTGGTCATATGCCTGTTTGCTCTTGTGCAGAAGCGGGGACCCATGAACTTTTTGCTCCATATGCATTGTCAACTGACCAAGAATGATATAAAAGTGTTATTTTATGATTCCAGGCACCCATGTCCCCAAAACACAGTACTGTTTATTAAGTGCTTTTCTCGGCGAGAAAAGCAGGTTTTGGTCATATGCCTGTTTGCTCTTGTGCAGAAGGGGTGACCCATGAACTTTTTGCTTTATATCCATTATCAACTGACCAACAATGATATAAAAGTGTTATTTTATGATTCCAGGCACCCATGTCCCCAAAAACACAGTACTGTTTATTAAGTGCTTTTTCTCGGCGAGAAAAGCAGGTTTTGGCTCATATGCCTGTTTGCTCTTGTGCAGAAGCGGGGACCCATGAACTTTTTGCTCCATATGCATTGTCAACTGACCAAGAATGATATAAAAGTGTTATTTTTTATGATTCCAGGCACCCATGTCCCCAAAAACACAGTACCGTTTATTAAGTGCTTTTCTCGGCGAGAAAAGCAGGTTTTGGTCATATGCCTGTTTGCTCTTGTGCAGAAGGGGGGACCCATGAACTTTTTGCTCCATATGCATTGTCAACTGACCAAGAATGATATAAAGTGTTATTTTATGATTCCAGGCACCCATGTCCCCAAAACACAGTACCGTGTATTAGTGCTTTTCTCTCGAGAGAAAAGCAGGTTTTTCTCGGGGTCATATGCCTGTTTGCTCTTGTGCAGAAGCGGGGACCCATGAACTTTTTGCTCCATATGCATTGTCAACTGACCAAGAATGATATAAAAGTGTTATTTTATGATTCCAGGCACCCATGTCCCCAAAAACACAGTACTGTTAGTATTAAGTGCTTTTCTCGGCGAGAAAAAGCTCACACTCACCGCCTGTTTGAACTTGTGCAGAAGGGGTGACCCATGGAATTTTTTGCTTATATCCATTATCAACTGACCAAGAATGATATAAAAGTGTTATTTTATGATTCCAGGCACCCATGTCCCCAAAACACAGTACTGTTTTTATTTAGTGCTTTTCTCGGCGAGAAAAGCAGGTTTTGGTCATATCCTGTTTGCTCTTGTGCAGAAGCGGGGACCCATGAACTTTTTGCTCCATATGCATTGTCAACTGACCAAGAATGATATGAAAGTGTTATTTTATGATTCCAGGCACCGATGTCTATCAAAACACAGTACCGCCCATTAAGTGCTTTTCTCGGCGAGAAAAGCTCACACTCACCGCCTGTTTGAACTTGTGCAGAAGGGGTGACCCATGGAATTTTTTGCTTTATATCCATTATCAACTGACCAACAATGATATAAAAGTGTTATTTTTATGATTCCAGGCACCCATGTCCCCCAAAACACAGTACTGCAGTATTTTTAGTGCTTTTTTTCGGCGAGAAAAGCAGGTTTTGGTCATATGCCTGTTTGCTCTTGTGCAGAAGCGGGGACCCATGAACTTTTTGCTCCATATGCATTGTCAACTGACCAAGAATGATATAAAAGTGTTATTTTATGATTCCAGGCACCCATGTCCCCAAAAACACAGTACTGTTTATTAAGTGCTTTTCTCGGCGAGAAAAGCAGGTTTTGGTCATATGCCTGTTTGCTCTTGTGCAGAAGGGGGACCCATGAACTTTTTGCTTTATATCCATTATCAACTGACCAACAATGATATAAAAGTGTTATTTTATGATTCCAGGCACCCATGTCCCCAAAACACAGTACTGTTGTTAGTAGATTTAAGCTTTTTCTGCGAGAAAAGCAGGTTTTGGTCATATGCCTGTTTGCTCTTGTGCAGAAGCGGGGACCCATGAACTTTTTGCTCCATATGCATTGTCAACTGACCAAGAATGATATTAAAGTGTTATTTATGATTCCAGGCACCGATGTTCATCAAAACACAGTACTGCATTAGGTGCTTTTCTCGGCGAGATATAAAAACACATGACTGTCCATTAAGTGCTTTTCTCGGCGAGAAAAGCTCACACTCACTGGCCTGTTTGAACTTGTGCAGAAGGGGGGACCCATGAATTTTTTGCTTTATATCCATTATCAACTGACCAAGAATGATATAAAAGTGTTATTTTTATGATTCCAGGCACCCATGTCCCCAAAAACACACAGTACTGTTTATTAAGCTTTTTTTCTCGGCGAGAAAAGCAGGTTTTGGTCATATGCCTGTTTGCTCTTGTGCAGAAGCGGGGACCCATGAACTTTTTTTCTATATGCATTGTCAACTGACCAACAATGATATAAAAGTGTTATTTTATGATTCCAGGCACCCATGTCCCCAAAACACAGTACTGTTTATTAAGTGCTTTTCTCGGCGAGAAAAGCAGGTTTTGGTCATATGCCTGTTTGCTCTTGTGCAGAAGCTGGGACCCATGAACTTTTTGCTTTATATGCATTGTCAACTGACCAAGAATGATATAAAAGTGTTATTTTATGATTCCAGGCACCCATGTCCCCAAAACACAGTACTGCCCATTAAGTGCTTTTTCTCGGCGAGAAAAGCTCACACTCATATGCCTGTTTGCTCTTGTGCAGAAGGGGTGACCCATGAACTTTTTGCTCCATATGCATTGTCAACTGACCAACAATGATATAAAAGTGTTATTTTTATGATTCCAGGCACCCATGTCCCCCAAAACACAGTACTGTTTATTAAGTGCTTTTCTCGGCGAGAAAAGCAGGTTTTGGTCATATGCCTGTTTGCTCTTGTGCAGAAGCGGGGACCCATGAACTTTTTTTGCTCCATATGCATTGTCAACTGACCAACAATGATATTAAAGTGTTATTTTATGATTCCAGGCACCGATGTCTATCAAAACACAGTACTGTGCATTAGGTGCTTTTCTCCAGATATAAAAAACACATGACTGTCCATTAAGTGCTTTTTCTCGGCGAGAAAAGCTCACACTCACCGCCTGTTTGAACTTGTGCAGAAGGGGTGACCCATGGAATTTTTTGCTTTATATCCATTATCAACTGACCAACAATGATATAAAAGTGTTATTTTTATGATTCCAGGCACCCATGTCCCCAAAAACACAGTACCGTTTATTAAGTGCTTTTTTTCTCGGCGAGAAAAGCAGGTTTTGGTCATATGCCTGTTTGCTCTTGTGCAGAAGCGTGGATCCATGAACTTTTTGCTCCATATCCATTGTCAACTGACCAACAATGATATAAAAGTGTTATTTCATGATTCCAGGCACCCATGTCCCCAAAAAACACAGTAACGCCCATTAAGTGCTTTTTCTCAGCGAAAAAAGCTCACACTCCCCGGACTGTTTGCTCTTGTGTAGAAGGGGTGACCCATGGAATTTTTTTTTTTATATCCATTACCAACTGACAAAGAATGATACAAAAGTGTTATTTCATGATTCCAGGCACCCATGTCCCCAAAAACACAGTACCGTGCATTTTCGTGCTTTTTTCTCTGCGAGAAAAGCAGGTTTTGGTCATATGCCTGTTTGCTCTTGTGCAAAAGCGGGGACCCATGAACTTTTCGCTCCATATATATTGTCAACTGACCAAGAATGATATGAAAGTGTTATTTTATGATTCCAGCAACCGATGTCTATCAAAACACAGTACCGTGCATTAGGTGATTTTCTCGGCGAGATATAAAAACACATGAACGTCCATTAAGTGCTTTTCTCGGCGAGAAAATCTCACAGTCACTGGCCTGTTTGCTCTTGTCCAGAAGCGGGGACCCATGAACTTTTTGCTCCATGTATATTGTCAACTGACCAACAATGATATGAAAGTGTTATTTTATGATTCCAGGCACTGATGTCTATCAAAACATAGTACCGTGCATTGAGTGCTTTTCTCTGCAAGAAAAGCAGGTTTTGGTCATATGCCTGTTTGCTCTTGTGTAGTAGCGGCGACCCATGAACTTTTCACTTCATATATATTGTCAACTGACCAACAATGATATGAAAGTGTTATTTTATGATTCCTGGCACTGATGTCTATCAAAACACAGTACCGTTTATTAAGTGCTTTTCTCGGCGAGAAAAGCTGACACTCACCGGCCTGTTTGAACTTGTGCAGAAGGGGTGACCCATGGATTTTTTGCTTTATATCCATTATCAACTGACCAACGATGATATAAAAGTGTTATTTTTATGATTCCAGGCACCCATGTCCCCCAAAACACAGTACTGCAGTGCATTTCGTGTTTTTCTCTGCGAGAAAAGCAGGTTTTGGTCATATGCCTGTTTGCTCTTGTGCAGAAGCGGGGACCCATGAACTTTTTGCTCCATATGCATTGTCAACTGACCACGAATGATATAAAAGTGTTATTTTATGATTCCAGGCACCGATGTCTATCAAAACACAGGACCGTCCATTAAGTGCTTTTCTCGGCGAGAAAAGCTGATGCTCACCGCCTGTTTGAACTTGTGCAGAAGGGGTGACCCATGGAATTTTTGCTTTATATCCATTATCAACTGTCCAACAATGATATAAAAGTGTTATTTTTTTATGATTCCAGGCACCCATGTCCCCAAAAACACAGTACCGTGCATTGAGTGCTTTTTCTCGGCGAGAAAAAAGCAGGTTTTTGTCATATGCCTGTTTGCTCTTGTGAAGCGGGGACCAATGAACTTTTTGCTCCATATGCATAGTCAACTGACCAAGAATGATGTTAAAGTGTTATTTTATGATTCCAGGCACCGATGTCTATCAAAACACAGTACCGTGCATTAAAAGAAAAGCAGGTTTTGGTCATATGCCTGTTTGCTCTTGTGCAGAAGAGGGGACCCATGAACTTTTTGCTCCATATATATTGTCAACTGACCAAGAATGATATGAAAAGTGTTATTTTATGATTCCAGGCACCGATGTCTGTCCATTAAGTGCTTTTTCTCGGCGAGAAAAGCTGACACTCACCGCCTGTTTGAACTTGTGCAGAAGGGGTGACCCATGGAATTTTTGCTTTATATCCATTATCAACTGACCAACAATGATATAAAAGTGTTATTTTTTATGATTCCAGGCACCCATGTCCCCAAAAACACAGTACCGTGCATTTAGTGCTTTTTTTCGGCGAGAAAAAGCAGCTTTTGGTCATATGCCTGTTTGCTCTTGTGCAGAAGCGTGGATCCATGAACTTTTTGCTCCATATGCATTGTCAACTGACCAAGAATGATATGAAAGTGTTATTTTATGATTCCAGGCACCAATGTCTATCAAAACACAGTACCGTTCATTAAGTGCTTTTCTCGGCGAGAAAAAGCAGGTTTTGGTCATATGCCTGTTTGCTCTTGTGCAGAAGCGGGGACCCATGAACTTTTTGCTCCATATGCATTGTCAACTGACCAAGAATGATATAAAAGTGTTATTTTATGATTCCAGGCACCGATGTCTATCAAAACACAGTACCGTCCATTAAGTGCTTTTCTCGGCGAGAAAAAACACATGACTCACACTCACATATGCCTGTTTGAACTTGTGCAGAAGGGGTGACCCATGGAATTTTTGCTTTATATCCATTATCAACTGACCAACAATGATATAAAAGTGTTATTTTTATGATTCCAGGCACCCATGTCCCCAAAAACACAGTACCGTTCATTAAGTGCTTTTCTCGGCGAGAAAAGCAGCTTTTGGTCATATGCCTGTTTGCTCTTGTGCAGAAGCGTGGGATCCATGAACTTTTTGCTCCATATGCATTGTCAACTGACCAAGAATGATATAAAAGTGTTATTTTATGATTCCAGGCACCGATGTCCCCAAAACACAGTACCGTGCATTAGTGTGCTTTTCTCGGCGAGATATAAAAACACATGACCGTCCATTAAGTGCTTTTCTCGGCGAGAAAAGCTCACACTCACCGCCTGTTTGAACTTGTGCAGAAGGGGTGACCCATGAAATTTTTTTCTTTATATCCATTACCAACTGACCAACAATGATATAAAAGTGTTATTTCATGATTCCAGGCACCCATGTCCCCAAAACACAGTACCGTGCATTTAGTGCCTTTCTCGGGAGAAAAAGCAGGTTTTGGTCATATGCCTGTTTGCTCTTGTGCAGAAGCGGGGACCCATGAACTTTTCGCTCCATATATATTGTCAACTGACCAAGAATGATATGAAAGTGTTATTTTATGATTCCAGGCACCGATGTCTATCAAAACACAGTACCGTGCATTAAGTGCATTAAGTGCTTTTCTATCATGACTGTCCAAAGCTTTTCTCGGCGAAAAAGTCACCGCCACACTCACCGCCTGTTTGAACTTGTGCAGAAAAGGGTGACCCATGGACTTTTTGGTTTATATCCATTATCAACTGACAAAGAATGATACTAAAGTGTTATTTCATGATTCCAGGCACCCATGTCCCCCAAAACACAGTACTGTGCATTTAGTGCTTTTCTCGGCGAGAAAAAGCAGATTTTGGTCATATGCCTGTTTGCTCTTGTGCAGAAGCGGGGATCCATGAACTTTTTGCTCCATATGCATTGTCAACTGACCAAGAATGATATAAAAGTGTTATTTTATGATTCCAGGCACCCATGTCTATCAAAACACAGTACCGTGCATTAGGTGCTTTTCTCGGCGAGAAAAAAAGCAGTGCTTTTGGTCATATGCCTGTTTGCTCTTGTGCAGAAGCTGGGACCCATGAACTTTTTGCTCCATATGCATTGTCAACTGACCAAGAATGATATAAAAGTGTTATTTTATGATTCCAGGCACCCATGTCCCCAAAAAACACACACAGTACGTCCATTAAGTGCTTTTCTCTCGCGAAAAAGCTCACACTCATATGCCTGTTTGCTCTTGTGCAGAAGGGGGACCCATGAACTTTTTGCTCCATATCCATTGTCAACTGACCAACAATGATATAAAAGTGTTATTTTATGATTCCAGGCACCCATGTCCCCCAAAACACAGTACCGTGCATTAGTGCATTAAGTGCTTTTCTCGGCGAGAAAAGCTCACACTCACTGGCCTGTTTGCTCTTGTGCAGAAGGGGTGACCCATGGAATTTTTTGCTTTATATCCATTATCAACTGACCAACAATGATATAAAAGTGTTATTTTTATGATTCCAGGCACCCATGTCCCCCAAAACACAGTACCGTGCATTTCGTGCTTTTCTCTGCGAGAAAAGCAGGTTTTGGTCATATGCCTGTTTGCTCTTGTGCAGAAGTGGGGACCCATGAACGTTTCGCTCCATATATATTGTCAACTGACCAACAATGATATGAAAGTGTTATTTTATGATTCCAGGCACCGATGTCTATCAAAACACAGTACCGTCCATTAAGTGCTTTTCTCGGCGAGAAAAGCTCACACTCACCGGCCTGTTTGAACTTGTACAGAAGGGGTGACCCATGGAATTTTTGCTTTATATCCATTATCAACTGACCAACAATGATATAAAAGTGTTATTTTTATGATTCCAGGCACCCATGTCCCCCAAAACACAGTACCGTTCATTAAGTGCTTTTCTTGGTGAGAAAAGCAGGTTTTGGTCATATGCCTGTTTGCTCCTGTGCAGAAGTGGGGACCCATCAACTTTTTCCTCCGTATGCATTGTCAACTGACAAAGAATGATATTAAAGTGATATTTTATGATTCCAGGCACCGATGTCTATCAAAACACAGTACCGTTCATTAAGTGCTTTTCTCTGCGAGAAAAGCAGGTTTTGGTCACATGCCTGTTTACTCTTGTGCAGAAGCGGGGACCCGTGAACTTTTCGCTTCATATATATTGTCAACTGACCAACCATGACATAAAAGTGTTATTTTTATGATTCCAGGCACCCATGTCCCCCAAAACACAGTACCGTGCATTTCGTGCTTTTCTCGACGAGAAAAGCAGCTTTTGGTCACATGCCTGTTTACTCTTGTGCAGAAGCGGGGACCCATGAACTTTTCGCTCCATATATGTTGTCAACTGACCAAGAATGATATGAAAGAGTTATTGTATGATTCCAGGCACCGATGTCTATCAAAACACAGTACCGTCCATTAAGTGCTTTTCTCGGCGAGAAAAGCTCACACTCACCGGCCTGTTTGAACTTGTGCAGAAGGGGTGACCCATGGAATTTTTGCTTTATATCCATTATCAACTGACCAACAATGATATAAAAGTGTTATTTTTATGATTCCAGGCACCCATGTCCCCCAAAACATGGTACCGTGCATTTCGTGCCTTTCTCGGGGAGAAAAGCAGCTTTTGGTCATATGCCTGTTTGCTCTTGTGCAGAAGTGTGGATCCATGAAATTTTGCTCCATATGCATTGTCAACTGACCAACAATGACATAAAAGTGTTATTTCATTATTCCAGGCACCGATGTCTATCAAAACACAGTACAGTGCATTAGGTGCTTTTCTCGGCGAGATATAAAAACACATGACCGTCCATTAAGTGCTTTTCTCGGCGAGAAAATCTCACAGTCACTAGCCTATTTGCTCTTGTCCAGAAGCGGGGACCCATGAACTTTTCGCTCCATATATACTGTCAATTGACCAAGAATGATATTAAAGTGTTATTTTATGATTCCAGGCACCGATGTCTATCAAAACACAGTACCGTCCATTAAGTGCTTTTCTCAGCGAGAAAAGCTCACACTCACCGGCCTGTTTGAACTTGTGCAGAAGGGGTGACCCATGGAATTTTTTTCTTTATATCCATTACCAACTGACAAAGAATGATACTAAAGTGTTATTTCATGATTCCATGCAACCATCTCCCCCAAACCACAGTACCGTGCATTTAGTGCCTTTCTCGGGGAGAAAAGCAGGTTTTGGTCATATGCCCGTTTGCTCTTGTGCAGAAGTGGGGACCCATGAACTTTTTGCTCCATATATATTGTCAAGTGACCAAGAATGATATGAAAGTGTTATTTTATGATTCCAGGCACCGATGTCTGTCAAAACACAGTACCGTCCATTAAGTGCTTTTCTCAGCGAGAAAAGCTGACACTCACCGGCCTGTTTGAACTTGTGCAGAAGGGGTGACCCTTGGAATTTTTGCTCCATATGCATTGTCAACTGACCAACAATGATATAAAAGTGTTATTTTTATGATTCCAGGCACTCATGTCCCCCAAAACACAGTACCGTGCATTTAGTGCTTTTCTCGGCGAGATATAAAAACACATGACCGTCCATTAAGTGCTTTTCTCGGCGAGAAAAGCAGGTTTTGGTCATTTGCCTGTTTGCTCTTGTGCAGAAGCGTGGATCTCTGAACTTTTTGCTCCATATGCATTGTCAACTGACCACGAATGATATTAAAGTGTTATTTTATGATTCCAGGCACCGATGTCTATCAAAACACAGTACCGTCCATTAAGTGCTTTTCTCGGCGAGAAAAGCTCACACTCACCGGCCTGTTTGAACTTGGGCAGAAGGGGTGACCCATCGAATTTTTTCTTTATATCCATTATCAACTGACCAACAATGATATAAAAGTGTAATTTTTATGATTCCAGGCACCCATGTCCCCCAAAACACAGTACCGTGCATTTAGTGCTTTTCTCGGCATGAAAAAAACAGCTTTCGGTCATATGCCTGTTTGCTCTTGTGCAGAAGCGTGCATCCATGAACTTTTTTCTCCATATGCATTTTCAACTGACCAACAATGATATAAAAGTGTTATTTCATGATTCCAGGCACCCATGTCCCCCAAAACACAGTACCGTTCATTAAGTGTTTTTCTCGGCGAGAAAAGCAGGTTTTGGTCATATGCCTCTTTGCTCTTGTGCAGAAGCGGGGGCCCATCAACTTTTTCCTTCATATGCATTGTCAACTGACCAAGAATGATATTAAAGTGTTATTTTATGATTCCAGGCACCGATGTCTTTCAAAACACAGTACCGTGCATTAGGTGCTTTTCTCGGCGAGATAAAAACACATGACGGTCCATTAAGTGCTTTTCTCGGCGAGAAAAGCTCACTCTCACCGCCTGTTTGAACTTGTACAGTAGGGGTAACCTATGGAATTTTTTGGTTTATATCCATTATGAACTGACAAAGAATGATACTAAAGTGTTATTTCATGATTCCATGCACCCATGTCCCCCCAAACACAGTACCGTGCATTTACTGCTTTTCTTGGCAAGAAAAGCAGCTTTTGGTCATATACCTGTTTGCCCTTGTGCAGAAGCGGGGACCCATGAACTTTTCACTGCATATATGTTGTCAACGGACCAAGAATGATATGACAGTGTTATTTTATGATTCCAGGCACCGATGTCTATCAAAACACAGTACCGTCCATTAAATGCTTTTGGTCATATGCCTGTTTGCTCTTGTGCAGAAGTGGGGACCCATCAACTTTTTGCTTCATATGCATTGTCAACTGACCAAAAATGGTATTAAAGTGTTATTTTATGATTCCAGGCACTGATGTCTATCAAAACACAGTACCGTGCATTAGGTGCTTTTCTCGGCGAGATATAAAAACACATAACCGTCCATTCAGTGCTTTTCTTGGTGAGAAAAGCTCCCACTCACCGGCCTGTTTGAACTTGTGCAGAAGGGGTGACCCATGGAATTTTTTTCTTTATATCCATTACCAACTGACAACGAATGATACTAAAGTGTTATTTCATGATTCCATGCAACCATCTCCCCCAAAACACAGTACCGTGCATTTCGTGCTTTTTTCTGCGAGAAAAGCAGGTTTTGGTCATATGCCTGTTTGCTCTTGTGCAGAAGCGGGGACCCATGAACTTTTCACTTCATATATATTGTCAACTCACCAAGAATGATATGAAAGTGTTATTTTATGATTCCAGGCACCGATGTCTATCAAAACACAGTACCCTCCATAAAGTGCTTTTCTCGGCGAGAAAAACTCACACTCACTGGCCTGTTTGCTCTTGTGCAGAAGGGGTGACCCATGGAATTTTTTTTGTTTATATCCATTCCCAACTGACAAAGAATGATACTAACTTGTTATTTCATGATTCCATGCAACCATCTCCCCCAAAACACAGTACCGTGCATTTCGTGCTTTTCTCTGCGAAAAAAGCACGTTTTGGTCATATGCCTGTTTGCTCTTGTGCAGAAGCGTGGATCCATGAACTTTTTGCTCCATATGCACTGTCAACTGACCAACAATGATATAAAAGTGTTATTTCAGGATTCCATGCAACCATCTCCCCCAAAACACAATAACGTGCATTTAGTGATTTTATCGGGGAGAAAAGCAGGTTTTGGTCATGTGCCTGCTTGCTCTTGTGCAGAAGCCGGGACCCATGAACTTTTCGCTCCATATATATTGTCAACTGACCAAGAATGATATGAAAGTGTTATTTTATGATTCCAGGCACCGATGTCCATCAAAACACAGTACCGTCCATTAAGTGATTTTCTCGGTGAGAAAAGCTCACAGTCACCGGCCTGTTTGAAATTGTGCAGAAGGGGTGACCCATGCAGTTTTTGCTTTATATCCATTATCAAAACACAGTACTGTCCATTAAGTGCTTTTGTCGGTGAGAAAAGCAGGTTTTGGTCATATGCCTGTTTGCTCTTGTGCAGAAGCGGGGACCCATGAACTTCTTGCTCTATATGCATTGTCAACTGAGCAAGAATGATATGAAAGTGTTATTTTATGATTTCAGGCACCGATGTCTATCAAAACACAGTACCGTCCATTAAGTGCTTTTCTCGGCGAGAAAATCTCACACTCACCGGCCTCTTTGAACTTGTGCAGAAGGGGTGACCCATGGAATTTTTGCTTTATATCCATTATCAACTGACCAGCAATGATATAAAAGTGATATTTTTATGATTCCAGGCACCCATGTCCCCCAAAACACAGTACCGTGCATTTCGTGCTTTTCTCTGTGAGAAAAGCAGGTTTTGGTCATATGCCTTTTTGCTCTTGTGCAGAAGCGGGGACCCATCAACTTTTTGCTCCATATGCATTGTCAACTGACCAACAATGATATGAAAGTGTTATTTTATGATTCCAGGCAGCGATGTCTATCAAAACACAGTACCGTGCATTAGGTGCTTTTCTCGGCGAGATATAAAAACACATGACCGTCAATTAAGTGCTTTTCTCGGCGAGAAAATCTCACAGTCACTGGCCTGTTTGCTCTTGTGCAGAAGGGGTGACCCATGGAATTTTTGGCGTATATTCATTACCAACTGACAAAGAATGATACTAAAGTGTTATTTCATGATTCCATGCACCCATGTCCCCCCAAACACAGTACCGTGCATTTAGTGCTTTTCTCGGCGAGAAAACCAGCTTTTGGTCATATGCCTGTTTGCTCTTGTGCAGAAGCGTGGATCCATGAACTTTTTGCTCCATATGTATTATCAACTGACCAACAATGATATAAAAGTGTTATTTCATGATTCCAGGCACCCATGTCCCCAAAAACACAGTACCGTTCATTACGTGCTTTTCTCGGCGAGAAAAGCAGGTTTCGGTCATATGCCTGTTTGCTCTTGTGCAGAAGCGTGGATCCATGAACTTTTTGCTCCATATGCATTGCCAACTGACCAACAAGGATATGAAAGGGTTATTTCATGATTACAGGCACCCATGTCCCCCAAAATACAGTACCGTTGATTAAGTGCTTTTCTCTGCGAGAAAAGCTCACACTCACTGGCCTGTTTGCTCTTGTGCAGAAGGGGTGACCCATGGAATTTTTTTCTTTATATCCATTACCAACTGACAAAGAATGATACTAAAGTGTTGTTTCATGATTCCATGCAACCATCTCCCCAAAACAAAGTACCGTGAATTCAGTGCTTTTCTCGGGGAGAAAAGCAGGTTTTGGTCATATGCCTGTTTGCTCTTGTGCAGAAGCGGGGACCCATAAACTGTTCGCTCTATATATATTGTCAACTGACCAAGAATGATATGAAAATGTTATTTTATGATTCCTGGCACCGATGTCTATCAAAACACAGTACCGTCCATTAAGTGCTTTTCTCGGCAAGAAAAGCTCACACCCACCGGCCTGTTAGAAGTTGTACACAAAGGGTGACCCATGGAATTTTTGCTTTATATCCATTATCAACTGACCAACAATGATATAAAAGTGTTATTTTTATAATTCCAGGCACCCATGTCCCCGAAAACACAGTACCGTGCATTTCGTGCTTTTCTCTGCGAGAAAAGTAGGTTTTGGTCATATGCCTGTTTGCTCTTGTGCAGAAGCGGGGACCCATGAACTTTTCGCTCCATATATATTGTCAACTGACCAAGAATGATATGAAAGTGTTATTTTATGATTCCAGGCATCGATGTCTATCAAAATAAAGTACCGTCCATTAAGTGCTTTTCTTGGCGAGAAAAGCAGGTTTTGGTCATATACCTGTTTGCTCTTGTGCAGAAGCGTGGATCCATGAACATTTTGCTCCATATGCATTGTCAACTGACCAAGAATGATATTAAAGTATTATTTCAGGATTCCAGGCACCCATGTCCCCCAAAACACAGTACCGTTCATTAAGTGCATGTTTCAACAATGATATAAAAGTGTTATTTCATGATTCCAGGCACCCATGCCCCCCAAAACACAGTACCATTCATTAAGTGCTTTTCTCGGCGAGAAAAAATGTGTTTTGGTCATATACCTGTTTGCTCTTGTGCAGAAGCGGGGACCCATCAACTTTTTGCTCCATATGCATTGTCAACTGACCAAGAATGATATTAAAGTGTTATTTTATGATTCCAGGCACCGATGTCTATCAAAACACAGTACCGTGCATTAGGTGCATTTCTCGGCGAGATAAAAAAAAGACATGACCGTCCATTAAGTGCTTTTTTTCGGCGAGAAAAATCTCACAGTCACTGGCCTGTTTGCTCTTGTCCAGAAGGGGTGACCCATGGAATGTTTGCTTTATATCCATTATCAAGTGACCAACAATGATATAAAAGTGTTATTTTTATGATTCCAGGCACCCATGTCCCCCAAAACACAGTACCGTGCATTTAGTGCTTTTCTCGGCGAGAAAACCAGCTTTTGGTCATATGCCTGTTTGCCCTTTTGCAGAAGCGTGGATCCATGAACTTTTTGCTCTATATGCATTGTCAACTCACCAACAATGATATAAAAGTGTTATTTCATGATTCCAGGCACCCATGTCCCCCAAAATAAAGTACCGTCCATTAAGTGCTTTTCTTGGCGAGAAAAGCAGGTTTTGGTCATATACCTGTTTGCTTTTGTGCAGAAGCGTGGATCCATGAACATTTTGCTCCATATGCATTGTCAACTGACCAAGAATGATATTAAAGTATTATTTCAGGATTCCAGGCACCCATGTCCCCCAAAACACAGTACCGTTCATTAAGTGCATGTTTCAACAATGATATAAAAGTGTTATTTCATGATTCCAGGCACCCATGCCCCCCAAAACACAGTACCATTCATTAAGTGCTTTTCTCGGCGAGAAAAGCATGTTTTGGTCATATACCTGTTTGCTCTTGTGCAGAAGCGGGGACCCATCAACTTTTTTGCTCCATATGCATTGTCAACTGACCAAGAATGATATTAAAGTGTTATTTTTTATGATTCCAGGCACCGATGTCTATCAAAACACAGTACCGTGCAT
>JAFBJZ010000755.1:0-12632 GCA_016785225.1 Psettodes erumei | reverse complement strand
ATATGCCTGTTTGCTCTTGTGCAGAAGCGGGGACCCATGAACTTTTTGCTCCATATGCATTGTCAACTGACCAAGAATTATAGTAAAGTGTTATTTTATGATTCCAGGTACCGATGTCTATCAAAACACAATACCGTTCGTTAAGAGCTTTTCTCGGCGAGACAAGCTCACACTCACTGTCCTGTTTGAAGTTGTGCAGAAGGGGTGACCCATGGGATTATTGCTACATATCCATTATCAACTGACAAAGAATGATACTAAAGTGTTATTTTATGATTAAATACACCCATATCCAACAAAACACAGTACAACCATTGTGAGCTTTGTCTTATGCCTGTTTTGGTCTTATGCCTGTTTTCTCTTGTGCAGAACCGGGGACCCATGAACTTTTTGCTCCATGTGCATTGGCAACTGACAAACAATGATATAGAAGTGTTATTTTATGATTCCAGGCACCCATGTTCCCCAAAACACAATACTGTGCATTTAGTGCTTTTCTCGGCGAGTGAAGCTCACACTCACTGGCCTGTTTTCACTGGCCTGTTTTCAGTTGTGCAGAAGGGGTGACCCATGGGATTTTTGGTTTATATCCATTACGAACTGACAAAGAATGATACTGAAGTGTTATTTTATGATTCCATGCACCCATATCTTCAAAAACACACTTGTGTCCTTTTTGAGGTTTTCTCGACGAGAAAAACACGTTTTGGTCATATACCTGTTTGCACTTGTGCAGAAGGGGTTATCCATGAACTTTTTGTTCTAAATGTGTTATCTAGTGACAAAGACTGATACTGAAGTGTTATTTTATGATTTCATGCACCCATGTCCTCAAAAACACACTTGTGTCCTTTTTTTTGAGTGTTTTGTTATTTTATGATTCCATGCACCCATGTCCTCAAAAACACACTTGTGTCCTTTTTTTGAGGTTTTCTCGAAAAAAAAACGTTTTTGGTCATATACCTGTTTGCACTTGAGCAGAAGGGGTTATCCATGAACTTTTTGTTCTAAATGTGTTATCTAGTGACAAAGACTGATACTGAAGTGTTATTTTATGATTCCATGCACCCATGTCCTCAAAAACACACTTGTGTCCTTTTTTGGTTTTTCTCGACGAAAAAACGTTTTGGTCATATACCTGTTTGCACTTGAGCAGAAGGGGTTACCCATGAACTTTTTGTTCTAAATGTGTTATCTAGTGACAAAGACTGATACTGAAGTGTTATTTTATGATTCCATGCACTGACCATGTCCTGAAAAACACACTTGTGTCCTTTTTTGAGGTTTTCTCGACGAGAAAAAACACGTTTTGGTCATATACCT
This sequence comes from Psettodes erumei, assembly GCA_016785225.1. NCBI lineage: Eukaryota > Metazoa > Chordata > Actinopteri > Pleuronectiformes > Psettodidae > Psettodes > Psettodes erumei. Next base: position 11,309 of record JAFBJZ010000755.1, on the reverse strand, counting down.
GTTTGCACTTGAGCAGAAGGGGTTATCCATGAACTTTTTGTTCTAAATGTGTTATCTAGTGACAAAGACTGATACTGAAGTGTTATTTTATGATTCCATGCACCCATGTGAAGTGTTATTTTATGATTCCATGCACCCATGTCCTCAAAAACACACTTGTGTTTTTTTTTGGGTTTTTCGACGAGAAAAAAAAACGTTTTTCATATATACCTGTTTGCACTTGAGCAGAAGGGGTTATCCATGAACTTTTTGTTCTAAATGTGTTATCTAGTGACAAAGACTGATACTGAAGTGTTATTTTATGATTCCATGCACCCATGTCCTCAAAAACACACTTGTGTCCTTTTTGAGGTTTTCTCGACGAGAAAAAAACGTTTTTTCATATACCTGTTTGCACTTGAGCAGAAGGGGTTATCCATGAACTTTTTGTTCTAAATGTGTTATCTAGTGACAAAGACTGATACTGAAGTGTTATGAAGTGTTATGATTCCATGCACCCATGTCCTCAAAAAAACACACTTGTGTCCTTTTTTTGAGGTTTTCTCGACGAGAAAAAAACGTTTTTTTTTTGGTCATATACCTGTTTGCACTTGAGCAGAAGGGGTTATCCATGAACTTTTTTTTTCTAAATGTGTTATCTAGTGACAAAGACTGATACTGAAGTGTTATTTTATGATTCCATGCACCCATGTCCTCAAAAAAACACTTGTGTCCTTTTTTTTTTTTGTTTTTCGAGGTTTTCTCGAAAAAAAAAAACTTTTTTTGGTCATATACCTGTTTGCACTTGAGCAGAAGGGGTTATCCATGAACTTTTTGTTCTAAATGTGTTATCTAGTGACAAAGACTGATACTGAAGTGTTATTTTATGATTCCATGCACCCATGTCCATGTTTTACCCATGTCACCATGCAAAACACACTTGTCCTTTTTTTGAGGTTTTCTCGACGAGAAAAAAAACGTTTTTTTCATATACCTGTTTGCACTTGAGCAGAAGGGGTTATCCATGAACTTTTTTTTGTTCTAAATGTGTTATCTAGTGACAAAGACTGATACTGAAGTGACTGATACTGAAGTTTATGATTCCATGCATTCCATGTCACCCATGTCCTCAAAAACACTTGTCCTTTTTTGAGGTTTTCTCGACGACGAGAAAAAAACGTTTTGGTCATATACCTGTTTGCACTTGAGCAGAAGGGGTTATCCATGAACTTTTTGTTCTAAATGTGTTATCTAGTGACAAAGACTGATACTGAAGTGTTATTTTTTGATGATTCCATGCATTCCATGCATGTCCTCAAAAACACACTTGTGTCCTTTTTTTTCTCGGTTTTCTCGACGAGAAAAAAACGTTTTTTGTCATATACCTGTTTGCACTTGAGCAGAAGGGGTTATCCATGAACTTTTTGTTCTAAATGTGTTATCTAGTGACAAAGACTGATACTGAAGTGTTATTTTATGATTCCATGCACCCATGTCCTCAAAAAACACTTGTGTCCTTTTTTGAGGTTTTCTCGACGAGAAAAAAACACGTTTTGGTCATATACCTTTTCTCGATATTTTTTGGTCATGCACCTGTTTGCAGAAGGGGGGGTTCCATGAACTTTTTGTTCTAAATGTGTTATCTAGTGACAAAGACTGATACTGAAGTGTTATTTTTTGATTCCATGCACCCATGTCCTCAAAAAAAACACACTTGTGTCCTTTTTTTGAGGTTTTCTCGACGAGAAAAAAACGTTTTGGTCATATACCTGTTTGCACTTGAGCAGAAGGGGTTATCCATGAACTTTTTGTTCTAAATGTGTTATCTAGTGACAAAGACTGATACTGAAGTGTTATTTTATGATTCCATGCACCCATGTCCTCAAAAACACACTTGTGTCCTTTTTGAGGTTTTCTCGACGAGAAAAAAAAGCACGTTTTGGTCATATACCTGTTTGCACTTGAGCAGAAGGGGTTATCCATGAACTTTTTGTTTTGTTCTAAATGTGTTATCTAGTGACAAAGACTGATACTGAAGTGTTATTTTATGATTCCATGCACCCATGTCCATGTCCAAAAAACACACTGTGTCCTTTTTTTTGTGGTTTTCTCGACGAGAAAAAACGTTTTTGGTCATATATACCTGTTTGCACTTGAGCAGAAGGGGTTATCCATGAACTTTTTTTTTAAATGTTATCTATCTAGTGACAAACTGATACTGAAGTGTTATTTTATGATTCCATGCACCCATGTCCTCAAAAAAACACTTGTGTCCTTTTTTGAGGTTTTTTCTCGACGAGAGAAAACACGTTTTGGTCATATACCTGTTTGCACTTGAGCAGAAGGGGTTATCCATGAACTTTTTGTTCTAAATGTGTTATCTAGTGACAAAGACTGATACTGAAGTGTTATTTTATGATTCCATGCACCCATGTCCTCAAAAAACACACTTGTGTCCTTTTTTTTGGTTTTTCTCGACGAGAAAAAAACGTTTTGGTCATATACCTGTTTGCACTTGAGCAGAAGGGGTTATCCATGAACTTTTTGTTCTAAATGTGTTATCTAGTGACAAAGACTGATACTGAAGTGTTATTTTATGATTCCATGCACCCATGTCATCAAAAAAACACACTTGTGTGTCCTTTTGTCCTTGTTATTTTTTGAGGTTTTCTCTCAAAAAAAAAAACGTTTTGGTCATATACCTGTTTGCACTTGAGCTTGAAGGGGTTATCCATGAAACTTTTTGTTCTAAATGTGTTATCTAGTGACAAAGACTGATACTGAAGTGTGTTATTTTATGATTCGCACCCATGTCCTCAAAAACACACTTGTGTCCTTTTTTTGGTTTTTTTCGACGAGAAAAAAACGTTTTTTTCATATACCTGTTTGCACTTGAGCAGAAGGGGTTATCCATGAACTTTTTTGTTCTAAATGTGTTATCTAGTGACAAAGACTGATACTGAAGTGTTATTTTATGATTCCATGCACCCATGTCCTCAAAAACACACTTGTGTCCTTTTTTTTTTTCTCGAGTTTTTCTCGACGAGAAAAAAAACGTTTTGGTCATATACCTACCTGTTTGCACTTGAGCAGAAGGGGTTATCCATGAACTTTTTGTTCTAAATGTGTTATCTAGTGACAAAGACTGATACTGAAGTGTTATTTTATGATTCCATGCACCCATGTCCTCAAAAACACACTTGTGTCCTCCTTTTGAGGTTTTTCTCGACGAGAAAAAACACGTTTTGGTCATATACCTGTTTGCACTTGAGCAGAAGGGGTTATCCATGAACTTTTTGTTCTAAATGTAAATGTCTTATCTAGTGACAAAGACTGATACTGAAGTGTTATTTTATGATTCCATGCACCCATGTCCTCAAAAAACACTTGTGTCCTTTTTTTTTTTTTTTTTTCTCGACGAGAAAAAAACACGTTTTGTCATATATATACCTGTTGCACTTGAGCAGAAGGGGTTATCCATGAACTTTTTTGTTCTAAATGTGTTATCTAGTGACAAAGACTGATACTGAAGTGTTATTTTATGATTCCATGCACCCATGTCCTCAAAAAACACACACTTGTGTCCTTTTTGAGGTTTTCTCGACGAGAAAAAAACGTTTTGGTCATCATATACCTGTTTGCACTTGAGCAGAAGGGGTTACCCATGAACTTTTTGTTCTAAATGTGTTATCTAGTGACAAAGACTGATACTGAAGATACTGAAGTGTTATTTTATGATTCCATGCACCCATGTCCTCAAAAACACACTTGTGTCCTTTTTTTGAGGTTTTCTCGACGAGAAAAAACGTTTTTGTCATATATACCTGTTTGCACTTGCACTTGAGCAGAAGGGGTTATCCATGAACTTTTTGTTCTAAAATGTGTTATCTAGTGACAAAGACTGATACTGAAGTGTTATTTTATGATTCCATGCACCCATGTCCTCAAAAACACACTTGTGTCCTTTTTTTTGGTTTTTTTCTCGACGAGAAAAAACACGTTTTGGTCATATACCTGTTTGCACTTGAGCAGAAGGGGTTATCCATGAACTTTTTTGTTCTAAATGTGTTATCTAGTGACAAAGACTGATACTGAAGTGTTATTTTATGATTCCATGCACCCATGTCCTCAAAAAACACAAAACACACTTGTCCTTTTGAGGTTTTTTCGACGAGAAAAAACACGTTTTTTTCATATACCTGTTTGCACTTGTTTGCAGCAGAAGCAGAAGGGGTTATGAACTTTTTGTTCTAAATGTGTTATCTGACAAAGACTGATACTGAAGTGTTATTTTATGATTCCATGCACCCATGTCCTCAAAAACACACACTGTCCTTTTTTGAGGTTTTCTCGACGAGAAAAGCACGTTTTGGTCATATACCTGTTTGCACTTGTGCAGAAGGGGTTACCCATGAACTTTTTGTTCTAAATGTGTTATCTAGTGACAAAGAATGATACTGAAGTGTTATTTTTTATGATTCCATGCACCCATGTCCTCAAAAAACACACTTGTGTCCTTTTTTTTGAGGTTTTCTCGACGAGAAAGCAACACACATCATATACCTGTTTGCACTTGTGCAGAAGGGGTTACCCATGAACTTTTTGTTCTATATGTGTTATCTAGTGACAAAGAAAGATACTGAAGTGTTATTTTATGATTCCATGCACCCATGTCCTCAAAAAAAACACTTGTGTCCTTTTTGAGGTTTTCTCGAGAAAAAAGCACGTTTTTGGTCATATACCTGTTTGCACTTGTGCAGAAGGGGGGACCCATGAACTTTTTGCTTCTATATGTGTTATCTAGTGACAAAGACTGATACTGAAGTGTTATTTTTTTATGATTCCATGCACACCCATGTCCCAAAAAAACACACTTGTGTCCTTTTTTTAGTGCTTTTCTCGGCGAGAAAAAGCACGTTTTTGTCACTGGCCTGTTTGCAACTTGTGCAGAAGGGGTTACCCATGAATTTTTTGCTTTATATCCATTATCAACTGACAAAGAATGATACTAAAGTGTTATTTTATGATTCCATGCACCCATGTCCCCAAAAACACACACTGTCCTTTGTTAGCTTTTCTCAGCAAGAAAAGCAGGTTTTGGTCATATGCCTGTTTGCTCTTGTGCAGAAGCGGGGGACCCATGAACTTTTGCTCCATATGCATTGTCAACTGACCAAGAATGATATGAAAGTGTTATTTTATGATTCCAGGCACGCATGTCCCCAAAAACACAGTACTGTCTCCCATTAAATGCTTTTTTTCGCGAGAAAAGCTCACAGTCACTCTCCTCTTTGAACTTGAACTTGCAACAGGGGGATCCATGGAATTTTTTGCTTTATATCCATGATCAACAGACAAACAATGATACTAGAGGGTTATTTTATGATTCCATGCACCCATGTCCACTAAAAACACAGTACTTACCCTTTGTGAGCTTATCTCGGGTGAAAAGCAGGTTTTGGTCATATACCTGTTTGCTCTTGTGCAGAAGCGGGGACCCATGAACTTTTTGCTCCATATGCATTATCAACGGACCAACAATGATATAAAAGTTTTAGTTTATGATTACAGGCATCCATGTCCCCAAAACACAGTACTGTGTTTATTTAGTGCTTTTCTCGGCGAGAAAAGCAGGTCACAGTCACTGCTCACTGTGCAGCAGTTGCGCAGAAGGGGGACCCATGAACTTTTTGCTCCATATGCATTGTCAACTGACCAAGAATGATATTAAAGTGTTATTTTATGATTCCAGGCACCCATGTCCCCCAAAACACAGTACTGTGTATCATTTAGTGCTTTTCTCGGCGAGAAAAGCTCACAGTCACTTGCCTGTTTGAAGTTGTGCAGAAGGGGTGACCCATGCAATTTTTTTTTTTTTATGTCCACTATGAACTGACAAGGAATGATACTAAATTTTTATTTCATGATTCCATGCACCAATGTCCACCAAAACACAGTACTGTCTCTCTTTGAGCTTTTCTCGGCGAGAAAAGCAGGTTTTGGTCATATGCCTGTTTACTGTTGTGCAGAAGCGGGGACCCATGAACTTTTTTGCTCCATATGCATTGTCAACTGACCAACAATGATATAAAGGTGGTGTTAGTTTATGATGCCAGGCACCCATGCCCCCCCCAAAACACAGTGCATTTAGTGCCTTTTCTCGCGAGAAACGCCACAGTCACTGGCCTGTTTGAACTTGAGCAGAAGGGGTGACCCATGGAAGTTTTTGCTTTTATATTTTTGCCATAATCAACTGACAAAGAGTGATTTTAAAGTGTTATTTCATGATTCCATGTACCCGTCCCCCAAAACACAGTCCGCCATTATTTTTCAGCAGCGAGAACACAGTCGCTGGCCTCTTTGAACTTGTGCAGAAGGGGTGACCCATGGATTATTGCTACATATCCATTATCAACTGACAAAGAATGATACGAAACTGTTATTTCATGATTCCATACACCCATGTCCAACAAAACACAGTACTGTCTGTTGTGATCTTTTTTCTCGGCGAGAAAAGCAGGTTTTGGTCATATACCTTTTTGCTCATGTGCAGAAGCGGGGAACCATGAACTTTTTGCTCCATATGCATTGGTAACTGACCAACAATGATATTAAAGTGTTATTTTATGATTCCAGGCACCCATGTCCACCAAAACACAGTACACGTGCATTTAGTGTTTTTCTCTCTCAGATAAAAGCAGGTTTTGGTCATATGCATGTTTGCTGTTGTGCAGAAGCGGGGACTCATGAACTTTTTACTCCATTTGCATTTTCACTGACCACTGACCACGAATGATATTAAAGTGTTATTTTATACTCCAGGCACCCATGTCCCCCAAAACACACAATACCGTCCATTAAGTGCTATTCTCGGCGAGAAAAGCTCACAGTCACTGGCCTCTTTGAACTTGTGCAGAAGGGGTGATCCATGGACTTTTTTGGTTTATATCCATTATCAACTGACAAAGAACGATACTAAAGTGTTATTTCATGATTCCATGCACCAATGTCCACCGAAAAACAGTACTGTTCTTGTGAGAGCTTTTTTTCGGCGAGAAAAGCAGGTTTTTGTCATATACCTGTTTGGTGTTGTGCAGATGCGGGGACCAATGAACTTTTTGCTCCAAACCCATTGTCAACTGACCAAGAATGATATTAAAGTGTTACCTTATGATTCTAGGCACCGATGTCTATCAAAACACAATACCGTCTATTAAGTGCTTTTCTCGGCGAGACAAGCTCACATTTACTGGCCTTTTTGAACTTTTTGAACTTGTGCAGAAGGGGTGACCCATGGGATTTTTGGTTTATGACTATTATCAACTGACCAAGAATGATACTAAAGTGTTATTTCATGATTCCATGCACCCATGTCCACCAAAACACAGTACTGTCTATTCTGAGCTTTTTTTTGGCGAGAAAAGCAGCTTTTGGTCATATGCCTGCTTGCTCTTGTGCAGAAGCGGGGACCCATGAACTTTTTGCTCCATATGCATTGTCAACTGACCAAAAATGATATTAAAGTGTTATTTCATGATTCCAGGCACCCATGTCCCCCAAAACACAGTACCGTCCATTAATTGCTATTCTCTCATGAGAAAAGCTCACAGTCACTGGCCTGTCTGAACTCACTGCGGAAGGGATGACCCATTGGATTATTGCTAAATATCCATTATTAACTGACAAAGAACGATGCTAAAGTGTTATTTCCTGATTCCATACACCCATGTCTACCAAAAAACAGTACTGTCCCTTGTGAGCTTTTCTCGGCGAGGAAAGCAGGTTTTGATCATATGCCTGTTTGCTCTTGTGCAGAAGCGGGGACCCATGAACTTTTTGCTCCATATGCATTGTCAACTGACCAAGAATGATATGAAAGTGTTATTTTAAATTTCCAGGCACGCTTCTCCCCCAAAACACAGTACCGTCCATTAAATGCTTTTCTCGGCGAGAAAAGCTCACAGTCACTCTCCTCTTTGAACTTGTGCAACAGGGATGATCCATGGAATTTTTTGCTTTATATCCATTATCAACAGACAAACAATGATACTAGAGGGTTATTTTATGATTCCATGCACCCATGTCCACTAAAACACAGTGCTTACCCTTGTGAGCTTATCTCGTGGTGAAAAGCAGGTTTTGGTCATACGCCTGTTTGCTCTTGTGCAGAAGCGGGGACCCATGAACTTTTTGCTCCATATGCATTATCAACGGACCAACAATGATATAAAAGTTTTAGTTTATGATTCCAGGCATCCATGTCCCCAAAAAACACAGTACATAGATTTAGTGCTTTTCTCGGCGAGAAAAGCATGTTTTGGTCATACCTGTTTTGCTTTGTACAGAAGCGGGGACCCCTGAACTTTTTCCTCCATATGGATTTTCAACTGACCAAGAATGATATTAAAGTGTTATTTTATGATTCCAGGCACCCATTTCCCCAAAAACACAGTCCGGCCATTAAGTGCTTTTTTTTTTGCGAGAAAAGCTTACACTCACTGGCTTGTTTGCACTTGTACAGAAGGGGTAGCCCATGGAATTTTTCCTTTATATCCATTATCAACTGACAAAGAATGATACTAAAGAATGATACTAAAGTGTTATTTTATGATTCCAGGCACCCATGTCCCCCAAAAAAACAGTCCTGTCCATTAAGTGCTTTTTCTCGAGAAAAAGCTCACACTCACTGGCCTCTTTGAACTTGTGCAAAAGGGGTGATAGATGGAATTTTTGTTTTATTTCCATTATCAACTGACCAAGAATGATACTAAAGTGTTATTTCATGATTCCATGCACCCATGTCCCCCCAAAACACACTACTGAAGATTTAGTGCTTTTCTCGGCGAGAAAAGCAGGTTTTGGTCATATGCCTGTTTGGTCTTGTGCAGAAGCGTGGACCCATGAACTTTTTTTTGCTCCATATGCATTGTCAACTGACCAAGAATGATATTAAAGTGTTATTTTATGATTCCAGGCACCCATGTCCCCCAAAAACACAGTACATAGATTTAGTGCTTTTTCGGCGAGAAAAGCTCACAGTTGCCTGTTTGAACTTGTGCAGAAGGGGTGACCCATGGAATTTTTTTTTTATATCCATTATGAACTGACAAAGAATGATACTAAAGTGTTATTTCATGATTCCATGCACCCATGTCCACCAAAACACAGTACTGTCCTTTAAGAGCTTTTCTCGGCGAGAAAAGCAGCCTGTTTACTTTTGGTCATATGCCTGTTTGCACTTGTGCAGAAGGGGGGCCAGGCCATGAACTTTTTTAGTGCTTTTCTATCCATTGTCAACTGACAAAGAATGATATATCCATTATCAACTGACAAAGAATGTTATTATTTTATGATTCCAGGCACCCATGTCCCCCAAAACACAGTCCCGTCCCATTAAGTGCTTTTTTCTCGGCGAGAAAAAAGCTCACAGTCACTGGCCTTTTGAACTTGTGCAGAAGGGGTGATCCATGGAATTTTTTGCTTTATATCCATTATCAACTGACCAAGAATGATACTAAAGTGTTATTTCATGATTCCATGCACCCATGTCCCCCAAAACACAGTACTGTAGATCTTTAGTGCTTTTTCTCGCGAGAAAAGCAGGTTTTGTCATATGCCTGTTTGCTCTTGTGCAGAAGCGGGGACCCATGAACTTTTTGCTCCATATGCATTGTCAACTGACCAAGAATGATATTAAAGTGTTATTTTATGATTCCAGGCACCCATGTCCCCAAAACACAGTACCGTGATTTAAGTGCTTTTTTCTCGGCGAGAAAAGCTCACACAGAAAAGCTCACTGGCCTGTTTGAAGTTGTGCAGAAGGGGTGACCCATGGATTTTTTTGTTTTATATCCATTATCAACTGACAAAGAATGATACTAAAGTGTTATTTCATGATTCCATGCACCCATGTCCACCAAAAACACAGTACTGTCCCTTTGTGAGCTTTTTTCTCGCGAGAAAAGCAGGTTTTGGTCATATGCCTGTTTGCTCTTGTGCAGAAGGGGGACCCATGAACTTTTTGCTCCATATGCATTGTCAACTGACCAAGAATGATATAAAGTGTTATTTTATGATTCCAGGCACCCATGTCCCCCAAAACACACAGTACTGTCCATTTAGTGCTTTTCTCGGCGAGAAAAGCTCACAGTCACTGGCCTTTTGAACTTGTGCAGAAGGGGACCCATGGAATTTTTTTTTGCTTTATATCCATTATCAACTGACAAAGAATGATACTAAAGTGTTATTTTATGATTCCATGCACCCATGTCCACCAAAAACAGTACTGTCCCTTTTGAGCTTTTCTCTCGGCGAGAAAAGCTTTTGGTCATATGCCTGTTTGCTCTTGTGCAGAAGGGGGACCCATGAACTTTTTGCTCCATATGCCATTATCAACTGACCAAGAATGATATAAAAGTGTTATTTTATGATTCCAGGCACCCATGTCCCCAAAACACAGTACTGTGTTTTAGTGCTTTTCTCGGCGAGAAAAGCAGGTTTTGGTCATATGCCTGTTTGCACTTGTGCAGAAGGGGGACCCCATGAACTTTTTTGTTTTATATGCATTATCAACTGACCAAGAATGATATTAAAGTGTTATTTTATGATTCCAGGCACCCATGTCCCCAAAAACACAGTACGTCCATTATGTAAGTGCTTTTCGGCGAGAAAAAAGCTTTTGGTCACTGGCTGTTTGCACTTGTGCAGAAGGGGTGACCCATGGAATTTTTTGCTTTATATCCATTATCAACTGACAAAGAATGATACTAAAGTGTTATTTTATGATTCCAGGCACCCATGTCCCCAAAAACACAGTCCTGTCCATTAAGTGCTTTTCTCGGCGAGAAAAGCTCACAGTCACACTGGCCTGTTTGAACTTGTGCAGAAGGGGTGATCCATGGAATTTTTTGTTTTATATCCATTATCAACTGACCAAGAATGATACTAAAGTGTTATTTCATGATTCCATGCACCCATGTCCCCAAAAACACACTACTGTCTTTTTTGCTTTTTTCTCGGCGAGAAAAAAGCAGGTTTTGGTCATATGCCTGTTTGCTCTTGTGTGCAGAAGCGGGGACCCATGAACTTTTTGCTCCATATGCATTGTCAACTGACCAAGAATGATATTAAAGTGTTATTTTATGATTCCAGGCACCCATGTCCCCAAAAACACAGTACTGTCCATTAAGTGCTTTTTTCGGCGAGAAAAGCAAAAGCTCACAGTCACTTGCCTGTTTGAAGTTGTGCAGAAGGGGTGACCCATGGAATTTTTGCTTTATATCCATTATCAACTGACAAAGAATGATACTAAAGTGTTATTTCATGATTCC
>JAFBJZ010000754.1:0-18718 GCA_016785225.1 Psettodes erumei | reverse complement strand
CACAAGAGCAAACAGGCATATGACCAAAACCTGCTTTTATTGCCGAGAAAAGCACTAAATGCACGGTACTGTGTTTTGGGGGACATGGGTGCCTGGAATCATAAAAATAACACTTTTATATCATTGTTGGTCAGTTGATAATGGATATAAAGCAAAAAATTCCATGGGTCACCCTTCTGCACAAGTAAACAGGCCATGACCAAAAGCTTTTCTCTCGCCGAGAAAAAAGCACTTAATGGACGGTACTGTGTTTTGATAGACATCGGTGCCTGGAATCATAAAATAACACTTTAATATCATTCTTGGTCAGTTGACAATGGATATATGGAGCAAAAAGTTCATGGGTCCCCGCTTCTGCACAAGAGCAAACAGGCATATGACTAAAACCTGCTTTTCTCTCGCCGAGAAAAGCACTTAATGAACGGTACTGTGTTTTGGGGGACATGGGTGCATGGAATCATGAAATAACACTTTAGTATCATTCTTTGTCAGTTGATAATGGATATAAACCAAAAAATTCCATGGGTCACCCCTTCTGTACAAGTTCAAACAGGCCGGTGAGTGTGAGCTTTTCTCGCAGAGAAAAGCACTTAATGGACGGTCATGTGTTTTTATATCTCGCCGAGAAAAGCACTTAATACACTGTACTGTGTTTTGGGGGACATGGGTGCCTGGAATCATAAAATAACACTTTAATATCATTCTTGGTCAGTTGACAATGCATATGGAGCAAAAATTTCATGGGTCCCCGCTTCTGCACAAGAGCAAACAGGCATATGACTGAAACCTGCTTTTCTCGCCGAGAAAAGCACTTAATGAACGGTACTGTGTTTTGGGGGACATGGGTGCCTGGAATCATAAAATAACACTTTAATATCATTCTTGGTCAGTTGACAATGCATATGGAGCAAAAAAGTTCATGGGTCCCCACTTCTGCACAAGAGCAAACAGGCATATGACTGGGTGCCTGGAAACCTTTTTTCTCACAGAGAAAAGCACTAAATGCACGGTAAAAGCACAAAATGCACGTTTTGGGGGACATGGGTGCCTGGAATCATAAAAATAACACTTTTATATCATTGTTGGTCAGTTGATAATGGATATAAAGCAAAATTCCATGGGTCACCCCTTCTGCACAAGTTCAAACAGGCCGGTGAGTGTGAGCTTTTCTCGCACGAGAAAAGCACTTAATGGACGGTACTGTGTTTTGATAGACATCGGTGCCTGGAATCATAAAATAACACTTTCATATCATTCTTGGTCAGTTGACAATATATATGGAGCAAAAAGTTCATGGGTCCCCGCTTCTGCACAAGAGCAAACAGGCATATGACTAAAACCTGCTTTTCTCGCAGAGAAAAGCACTAAATGCACGGTACTGTGTTTTGGGGACATGGGGTGCCTGGAATCATAAAATAACACTTTAATATCATTGTTGGTCAGTTGACAATGCATATGGAGCAAAAAGTTCATGGGTCCCCGCTTCTGCACAAGAGCAAACAGGCATATGACCAAAACCTGCTTTTCTCGCAGAGAAAAGCACTTAATGCACGGTACTGTGTTTTGGGGGACATGGGTGCCTGGAATCATAAAAATAACACTTTTATATCATTCTTGGTCAGTTGATAATGGATATAAAGCAAAAAGTTCCATGGGTCACCCTTTCTGCACAAGTTCAAACAGGCCAGTGAGAGTGAGCTTTTCGCCGAGAAAAAAGCACTTAATGCTTTTCTCGCCGAGAAAAGCACTTAATGGACGGTACTGTGTTTTGATAGACATCGGTGCCTGGAATCATAAAATAACACTTTAATATCATTCTTGGTCAGTTGACAATGCATATGGAGCAAAAAGTTCATGGGTCCACGCTTCTGCACAAGAGCAAACAGGCATATGACTGAAACCTGCTTTTTCTCGCAAAGAAAAGCACTTAATGAACGGTACTGTGTTTTGGGGGACATGGGTGCCTGGAATCATGAAATAACACTTTAGTATCATTGTTGGTCAGTTGATAATGGATATAAAGCAAAAAATTCCATGGGTCACCCCTTCTGCAGAAGTTCAAACAGACCGGTGAGTGTGAGCTTTTCTCGCCGAGAAAAGCACTTAATGGACGGTATTGTGTTTTGATAGACATCGGTGCCTGGAATCATAAAATAACACTTTAATATCATTCTTGGTCAGTTGACAATGCATATGGAGCAAAAAGTTCATGGGTCACCGCTTCTGCAGAAGAGCAAACAGGCCAGTGACTGAGATTTTCTTGCAAAAAAGCACTTAATGGACTTTTTTTATATCTCGAAAAAGCACTTAATGCACGGTACTGTGTTTTGACAGACATCGGTGCCTGGAATCATAAAATAACACTTTAATATCATTCTTGCTCAGTTGACAATGCATATGGAGCAAAAAGTTCATGGATCCACGCTTCTGCACAAGAGCAAACAGGCATATGACTGTGAGCTGCTTTTCTCGCCGAGAAAAGCACTAAATGCATGGTACTGTGTTTTGGGGGACATGGGTGCCTGGAATCATAAAATAACACTTTTATATCATTGTTGGTCAGTTGATAATGGATATAAAGCAAAAAGTTCATGGGTCCACGCTTCTGCACAATTTCAAACAGGCATATGAGTGTCTGCTTTTCTCTCACCGAGAAAAGCACTAAATGCGACGGTACTGTGTTTTGGGGACATCGGTGCCTGGAATCATAAAATAACACTTTCATATCATTCTTGGTCAGTTGACATATATATAAAGCGAAAAGTTCATGGGTCCCCACTTCTGCACAAGAGCAAACAGGCATGTGAGCTTTTCTCACCGACACTTGTGTTTTGTTGACATCGGTGCCCTGCTTTTCTCACAGAGCAAAGCACGAAATACACGGTACTGTGTTTTGGGGGAGATGGTTGCATGGAATCATGAAATAACACTTTAGTATCATTCTTTGTCAGTTGGTAATGGATATAAGGCAAAAATTCAATGGGTCAGCCATTCTGCACAAGTTCAAACAGGCCGGTGAGTGTGAGCTTTTCTCGCCGAGAAAAGCACTAAATGCACGGTACTGTGTTTTGATAGACATCGGTGCTTGGAATCATGAAAAACCACTTTCATATCATTCTTGGTCAGTTGACAATGCATATAGAGCAAAAAGTTCATGGGTCCCGGCTTCTACACAAGAGCAAACAGAAATATGACCAAAACTTGCTTTTCTCGCAGAGAAAAGCATGAAATGCATGGTACTGTGTTTTGGGGGGCATGGGTGCCTGGAATCATAAAATAACACTTTAATATCATTCGTGGTCAGTTGACAATGCATATGGAGCAAAAAGATCATGGGTCCCCGCTTCTGCACAAGAGCAAAGAGGCATATGACCAAAACCTGCTTTTCTCGCAAAGAATGGCACGAAATGCACGGTACTGTGTTTTGGGGGAGATGGTTGCATGGAATCATGAAATAACACTTAAGTATCATTCTTTGTCAGTTGGTAATGAATATAAAGCAAAAATTACATGGGTCAGCCCTTCTCTCTCCGAGGAAAGCACTTAATGGACGGTACTGTGTTTTGATAGACATCGGTACCTGGAATCATAAAATAACAGTTTAATATCATTCGTGGTCAGTTGACAATGCATATGGAGCAAAAAGTTCATGGGTCCCCGCTTCTGCACAAGAGCAAAGAGGCATATTACCAAAACCTGCTTTTCTCACAGAGAAAAGCACAAAATGCACGGTACTGTGGTTTGGGGGACATGGGTGCCTGGAATCATAAAAATAACACTTTTATATCATTCTTTGTCAGTTGGTAATGGATATAAAGAAAAAAAAATCCTGGGGCACCCCTTCTGCACAAGAGCAAACAGGCCAGTGAGTGTGAGCTTTTCTCGCCGAGAAAAGCACTTAATGGACGGTACTGTGTTTTGATAGACATCGGTGCTTGGAATCACAAAATAACACTTTCATATCATTCTTGGTCAGTTGACAATGGATATAGAGAAAAGAGTTCATGGGTCCCCGCTTCTTACACAAGAGCATACAGACATATGACCAAAACCTGCTTTTCTCGCAGAGAAAAGCACGAAATGCACGGTACTGTGTTTTGGGGGAGATGGTTGCATGGAATCATGAAATAACACTTTAGTATCATTCTTTGTCAGTTGGTAATGGATATAAAGAAAAAAATTCCATGGGTCACCCCTTCTGTACAAGTTCAAACAGGCCGGTGAGTGTGAGCTTTTCTCGCCGAGAAAAGCACTCAATGGACGGTAATGTGTTTTGATAGACATTGGTGCCTGGAATCAGAAAATAACACTTTCATATCATTCTTGGTCAGTTGACAATATATATGGAGCGAAAAGTTCATGGGTCCCCGCTTCTGCACAAGAGGAAACAGGTATAGGACCAAAACCTACTTTTCTCGTAGAGAAAAGCACGAAATGCACGGTACTGTGTTTTGGGGGACATGGGTACCTGGAATCATAAAAATAACACTTTTATATCATTGTTGGTCAGTTGATAATGGATATAAAGCAAAATTTCCATGGGTCACCCTTTCTGCACAAGTTCAAACAGGCCGGTGAGTGTGAGCTTTTCTCGCCGAGAAAAGCACTTAATGGACGGTCATGTGTTTTTATAAATCGCCGAGAAAAGCACTTAATGCACGGTAATGTGTTTTGGGGGACATGGGTGCCTGGAATCATGAAATAACACTTTTATATCATTGTTGGTCAGTTGACAATGCATATGGAGCAAAAAGTTCATGGATCCCCGCTTCTGCACAAGAGCAAACAGGCATATGACCAAAAGCTGCTTTTCTCGCCGAGAAAAGCACTAAATGCACGGTACTATGTTTGGGGGGACATGGGTGCATGGAATCATGAAATAACACTTTAGTATCATTCTTTCTCAGTTGATAATGGATATAAACCAAAAAATTCCATAGGTCACCCCTTCTGTACAAGTTCAAACAGGCCAATGAGTGTGAGCTTTTCTCGCCGAGAAAAGCACTTAATGGACGGTCATGTGTTTTTATAAATCGCCGAGAAAAGCACTTAATGCACGGTAATGTGTTTTGGGGGACATGGGTGCCTGGAATCATAAAAATAACACTTTTATATCATTGTTGGTCAGTTGATAATGGATATTAAGCAAAAATTCCATGGGTCACCCCTTCTGCACAAGTTCAAACAGGCCGGTGAGTGTGAGCTTTTCTCGCCGAGAAAAGCACTTAATGGACGGTACTGTGTTTTAATGGACATCGGTGCTTGGAATCATAAATTAACACTTTCATATCATTCGTGGTCAGTTGACAACATATATGGAGCGAAAAGTTCATGGGTCTCCTCTTCTGCACAAGAGCAAACAGGTATATGACCAAAAGCTGCTTTACTCGCCGAGAAATGCACGAAATGCACGGTACTGTGTTTTGGGGGACATGGGTGCCTGGAATCATAAAAGTAACACTTTTATATCATTGTTGGTCAGTTGATAATGGATATAAGGCAAAAATTCCATGGGTCACCCCTTCTGCACAAGTTCAAACAGGCCGGTGAGTGTGAGCTTTTCTCGCCGAGAAAAGCACTTAATGGACGGTACTGTGTTTTAATGGACATCGGTGCTTGGAATCATAAAATAACACTTTCATATCATTCTTGGTCAGTTGACAATATATATGAAGCGAAAAGTTCATGGGTCCCCGCTTCTGCACAAGAGCAAACAGGCATATGACCAAAACCTGTTTTTCTCGCAGACAAAAGCACTTAATGAACGGTACTGTGTTTTGGGGGACATGGGTGCCTGGAATCATGAAATAACACTTTTATATCATTGTTGGTCAGTTGACAATGCATATGGAGCAAAAAGTTCATGGATGCACGCTTCTGCACAAGAGCAAACAGGCATATGACCGAAAGCTGTTTTTTCTTGCCGAGAAAAACACTAAATGCACGGTACTGTGTTTGGGGGGACATGGATGCATGGAATCATGAAATAACACTTTCATATCATTCTTTGTCAGTTGATAATGGATATAGACCAAAAAATTCCATAGGTCACCCCTTCTGTATAAGTTCAAACAGGCCGGTGAGTGTGAGCTTTTCTCACCGAGAAAAGCACTTAATGGACGGTCATGTGTTTTTATATCTCGCCGAGAAAAGCACTTAATGCACGGTACTGTGTTTTGGGGGAGATGGTTGCATGGAATCATGAAATAACACTTTAATATCATTCCTGGTCAGTTGACAATGCATATGGAGCAAAAAGTTGATGGGTCCCCGCTTCTGCACAAGAGCAAACAGGTATATGACCAAAACCTGCTTTTCTCGCCGAGAAAAGCACTTAATGAACGGTACTGTGTTTTGATAGACATCGGTGCCTGGAATCATAAAATAACACTTTAATATCATTCTTGGTCAGTTGACAATGCATATGGAGCAAAAAGTTCATGGGTCCCCGCTTCTGCACAAGAGCAAACAGGCATATGACCAAAACCTGCTTTTCTCGCCGAGAAAAGCACTTAATGGCCGGACTGTGTTTTGGGGGACATGGGTGCCTGGAATCATAAAATAACACTTTTATATCATTGTTGGTCAGTTGACAATGCATATGGAGCAAAAAGTTCATGGATCCACGCTTCTGCACAAGAGCAAACAGGCATATGACCAAAAGCTGCTTTTCTCGCCGAGAAAAGCACTTAATGCACGGTACTGTGTTTTGGGGGACATGGGTGCCTGGAATCATAAAAATAACACTTTTATATCATTGTTGGTCAGTTGATAATGAAAAAAATTCCATGGGTCACCCCTTCTCCACAAGTTCAAACAGGCCGGTGAGTGTTGTGGAAGGAAAATTATTAGTTGATCATTAATTCATAATGGTCAGCTGTTCAACTTGCTTACTGAGTTACTTCTAGTCACAAAAATAGTGTTTCTGTTGAGGGGATCACTTTCTCCTCCCTGTGATTTAGGTGACACCAGTGTCTCAGAGTTACCAAGAAAGGAAGACGCTGCATATTTGACTGGCGCCACAGCATGAGGCTACTGTTCTTACTTACATATGCATGTGTGTAGGTTGGACAACTGTGTGAGCATTTATGGTCATCACAGATTGGGATTTTGCCAAGTGGACAAGAATGTTTTTAACTTTGGGGAAACTAGCCAATAGTATGAAAGACCATGACCTTTAAAGATGCTATAAAGGTTGAACGTTTTGCTGTTGTGAGTTTGAGATCCTCCTTTCCACCACATGTGCTGAGGTATTGTTGATCTCCTATTGTAATTACAATATACTCTAATACTTTAACCCTTTCTAGTTTCTTGTATGTGTCCAGAGTGCTATCTTTTCCAGACAATTTCCACGACATTCTTGGAGGTCGAACTGCAATCTGCTCTTTGGGGGGAAATCATCCCAGGGCCCGGGCAAGAGAGAAAATCCTCGGACCTCTATGAAGGTTTTTTTTAGGGAAGTCTCTGTGATCTCCCTCCAAGGAACAGGTAGGCAGTAAGTAACTGTAATTTTTATGGGAATAATTGGCATAAATAATTGTGTGGAAATTGTATTGTATTGATCGTTCAAATTTTGCAAAATTTTAAAGGATTTTAATTTAAAGGACACACTGATTGAGGTTAAAGTTGGTTCTAAGCTTAGACAGGGAGTTCTTCGGGAACTTGCCTGAAAAGGGTCGAGGCTAGGCCGTGTTCCGGCTTGCATTATTTTCTAGTAGTGTGAGCTGAGCTTCGTAGACCCTGGGAAAACGCGCGATAACAGAGGCGGTATCCTCTGAGGGGGAGGCGGTATCCTTCGCCCGTAAATTCATTTGGTATGGATTGAAATATGCACAGATAGAGACGGTAATCTCTAGGCAAGGAAGGTATTCTTTGCTCATAGGTCTGTCAGGTACAGACAGGAATGTGCATATTTTGAGGCGGTATCCTCTGTGGTAAGGCGGGACCCTTGACCATAAATCCATATAGCTTGGACTGAATGAGCTCATAGAAAGACGGTATTCTCTCAGGGAAGGCGGTATCCTTGCCCACGGATCCGGTGTGTGTCAGGCCTGAGCTGTGTGATGTAAGTGATATTACAGATACTGGATAGGTCTGTGTATCACTGGTGAGAATTTATGAAAGTACCTGTGAATGTTTGTCTTGGAGAGTTGTACCTTATTTTAGAGATTGCTCTAGTTGCTTGTCTGTGAAGCTCCCTCTTTGAAAATTCAGAGACCTCTGACTCGGGTTACTAGAGTAGGGCGGAACTAATATGTTTCATGGAATGCACTTGGGGATGTGTGTGTGAAACAAGACATCACAACACCTCAGACAGCTGTCTTAGTTGACTGCTTAGTTGACTATTGAATCAGGGGTTTGTGATATCCTAAGTACATAAAATAAAACTAAATAAAAATAGATAAAAGGAATATAGATTTAATATATATAATATATATATTTAAGAAAAATTATATAATTTAATTTTTTTTAAAAAAAAGAAGAGAAGTACATTGTAAAAATTACATTGTAATAGACTTTTTCCCCTTCGGCTAAATAGGTTGGCCATGGGTGCAAATAATAGTCATCAGAAGGGCCTTCAAGGTCCCGCTAAAGTTATGTATGAGAAATATGGTTCTGTTTCCATACAGTTTTTGCCAAAATGGCATAGGAAGTTGGGATTCCCTCAGAATGGGAGTTTTCATCATGCTTCATTAAGAACCTTGAGAAAAAGGATGGCAAAAAGATATGAGGAGAAAATTAAAAAAGCTAAAATACGTGCTTGTGAAAAAGTAAATAAAAAATGGACAAAACACCTTGAAACTTTAAAGTTATGGGAAAAAGAAGCTGATAATAGAGAAAGGACTGATAAAGCATATAAAAGTGTTAAGACCTTTGTTTCTTTGAGTGTGGAGGATGTATATGATAAAAAAACACAGTTGACTCCTAAGGCTCTTGTTGAAGAGGTAACAGGATCAACTTATTATACAACACCGTTTTGTGATAACATAAAAGAATTTGATTCTAGTTGGCCACAAGACGGCTCTTTTTTGAAAAAAAAGCCCAGATAGCAATGTTGCATGACCTTATAGATCCTCCAAATTTTATGGGTCCTTTAGACTGGGATTATGAATATATGATAGAATGCCTTGGGGTCTGGGATGCCATAGGGCGAAAAGTTTGTCATACGGATCAAACAATTTCTAATCGTCCAAAACCAGTAATGGTCAGCATTCATAAAGTAGATGATATTGACTGTCCAGTGAGAATACAACCTCCACAACCAGTAGTTCCCTTTTCTCCAGTGCAAGGTCAACAGGCTGTTGATGGAGCTGTGGGAGGAGCAACTGCAATGTTAGATAGCAGAAGAGATGTCGTAGTACCACCTACTACTCATGCACCCCCCCACCGTATGCTGGATTATTAGATCAAGCCACTAAGATATCTACACCAACGCCCGAAGAGATAGAATGGAGACCAGTGTCCAGACAGAAGAAATTACAGCCTAATCAAACTGACCAAGGCACTACTAGGTCAGGTGCTGTCTATCAACCGAAAATGTCATCTCCAATAAAAGGCTCTCCACCTGCATTGGATATCGATGATGAGCTTCTAGAAGTTTCAGTGCTTGCTCCAATGATAGAATGCCCAGATGGAGCCGGGGTATTCAACATGTTTATAGACCATGGAAACTTGCTGAATTACAGTCCATTATTGATAAACTTCCAGAGCCCAAGAATAAAGGAAAAGTGTTTGCAAATGCTCTGGAGAAGATGGTGTTGCAATCTAGACCCACTTCAGCGGAACTGGAACATGTGTGTGTGTGTGACTAAAATGGGTCTTGGTTGGGGAGAAGTGAAACCTGCTTTTTGGAATTCAGCTGTTCCATGGAATGTTGGAAGTGGTTCTCTATATCAAGCTCAGTTGAGAGATTTGTACCAAGCATTAGAAACAAGATTCAAGCCAGTCATAAATATGACAACTGTGAATGCATGTGTACAAAAAAATCAGGAGAAACATTTGATGAGTATTTCTCCAGGAAAATTCAAGTCTTTAATACGCATAGTGGAAACGAACAGCCAACTGATACTATGAATGACTCTGTGTGGGAAAGACAGTTTATTCAGACCTTGGTGGATGGTCTAGACCCAGAGATCAGAGCCATGTTTGTCAGACACTGTGTGGCATGGCAAAGTGCCAGATTAAATGACGTTAAGAAATATTGTGCACATGCAGAAACTATCGTCCAGGATGACAGAAATCAACAACTGAAGAAGACTAAGGCAACTGCTGAAAGACTACAGATGGTCCAGTTGGCCCATTTTACTCCTACATCTAATAGAGGAAGAGGAAGAGGTGGATATCGTGGACGAGGAAGAGGCAGAAATTTTGGAAATTGGCAGGGAGAAACTGATGCCTGTTGGAAATGTGGTCAGAAAGGTCATTGGGCCCGAGAATGCCCTAATACAGAAGAATGGGATGATGAACCAGGAGCAGTGCGTCCACCAGGCAGAAATGTGACTGTCAGCAGACCATTTGGGGATAGAAATCGACAGCCACGACGATCATGACTCCTTGCACAAACTCCAAATCCTGATGCCACTTGTAACGAAAAGCAGTGAGAAACCTAAAATAAGTGACTCTGAAGATACTGACTTGTTTTATCTCTCACTTCGTTATAGGATTGAGGATCTTCCTATGTTTAAAATCACAGTCCATGGCACCACCTATGAAATGCTGGCTGATACAGGAGCTACTGAATCATCTTTAAGGTCGATAACAGAGATCTTTCAGATGTCTAACAAAACTAAGATCTGCATTGGGGTTTCAGGAACATCTTTAAGGTGTGGAGTAACTGAGGCATGTCCAGTTGAATGTGAAGATTTTGGTATAACTAATATTTATCACTCATTTGTTATTGTCCCAGAATGCCCAGTAAATTTAGCAGGCAGGGACTTGTTATGTGCATTGGGTTTAACCATTGTGTGCACCGAAAATGGTTTAGAGCTAAAAAGAAATGATCCTGACAGCAAGCTTTTTGGCTACTATGGTTTGTCATTCCCCAATTGCCCCTAAGTATGAATATTGTTGGAATATTGATTTTTCTTCAGTAACGCAGGAGATAAATGATTTTGTTGAAACTTATAGTGGAAATGCATTTTTTAAAATATAGGCCATGCGCTTATAAATGTGTATGCCAAATTTCAAAAACAGAAATGCATGAACAATTTGAAAAAGAGTGGAACAGAAAGATAACAGATGAAAAGTTGCTCGGTAATGGCATTGTGGTCACTGAAGATTTTGTTGCTTTGCTTATTGATTTAGATATAATGCAGAAGAAAGTGTTTTGGAAAACCGGCGTTCCTCATGTTGTTTTATCTAGATCGTTAGCTTTTTCAGATTATAATATAGGCGTGACATTACAAAATATGGATGTGTCTTGTGGTAATACAGAGATAGTCTCAGCCCAAACAGTGAACAACAAAGAGGGAGCTGTTATCTATCCTTTCCATTGTGAATGGAAGGTTCATAGAACAGTTCAATTGGCTGATTTGGATTTATCTTTTGTAATGATTTCTAATTTTGTAGTGAATACTGCAGAGTTTGAAGATACCCATCCAGCTTTGGAAGGGGTCCCTAAACATCTGTGGGCAACTCATAAGTATGATGTGGGATTAATAAAGGATGCCACTCCATTGGTCGTGGTTCCTAAATCTGACTATAGGCCTAATAAGCGACAGTATCCTCTACGACCTGATGCAGAGGAGGAATGACTCCCATTATTGAACAACTTCTAAAAGATGGAATTATTGTTCCAGCCCCAACATCTCCATGTAATACTCCACTTTATCCTGTGAAAAAGGCAGATGGCCAGACCTGGCGACCTGTCCATGACTTGCGCGCGGTAAATGAGGCTGTGTTTGCTCGAGCACCGGTTGTACCTAACCCAGCCACGATTTTATCTTCTATACCTAGTGATGCAAACTGGTTTACTGTAATTGATTTGGCTAATGCTTTCTTTAGTGTTCCAGTTGATCCGGCATCGCAATATTGGTTCACGTTTACCTAGGGAAAAAAATATATGTGGACAAGGTGTCCACAAGGATTTACTGAATCACCAACTATTTATTCAGCTGCATTGCAGGAAAATTTGGCTAGTTTTGTGTTTCCAAAAGGCCAAGCTGAGAGAGTTAGAATTCCAATGTTGGAAGGCAGTCTTTGCTGTGTGGTCCTGATGGCAGACGCTGGAGGAAACTGGCGCTCCTTTGACGTAGTTGGTTAGCAGCTCGGTGCTAACTCGCTGTGTGGCTCCTGTTGTATGGAGGATTAACCTACAAACCTTGTGTTTGTTGGCCAATGGAGTTTGTTTGCGGATCTTGATTGTTCCTCAGCAGGCTCTCGCGTCGCTGCTGTGAGGAAAGGTCTGAGGATCTGCTTTGGTCAGCAGGCTACCTCAGACGGCCAGCTGCAGCTGCACAGCTGGGGGATCCCTGGAGAGTGGTTCCAGGGCTTGGAGAAGAGAAGAGAAGAGGAAGGAGAGAAAGGAGCTTCAAGAGAAGAGAGTGAATAAAGGCTGAGCACAGCCTTTATATGACTTGATGACCTCAGAGGTCACATGCCACAGTCATCCAGTGGTGGCTGCTGGATCGGATTTCACACCTGGAAGGTTGTGGGACTTTAAGGTTCCGGTGCTTTCCTTTGTCTCCAAGACTGCTGTGGCTACTATTCTTTTACAAGCTAAAACAGCTCATTTTACTCCTGCTTCTACTCTTCATTATTATAATATCTTAAGTCTGCCACATGTTACGTTGAAAAGATGTAACGTGTTGAATCCAGCCACTTTGCTTCCTACTGAAGAAGAGGGTGAACCTCATGATTGTCTGGCGGCAATGACTGAGGCAGTGACCCCCAGGCATGATCTTTCAACCATACCTCTTTCCAACCCTGAGTTGATCTATTATGTAGATGGATCGGCTAGGCGAATTGATGGGGTTGGAGCTGTTGGTTATGCCATTGTAAGTGATCATGATGTGGTGGAGTCCGCAAGGCTCCCATCTCATCTTTCTGCACAGGCTGCTGAACGTTTTGCTTTAACAAGAGCATGTATTCTTGCAGCAGGGAAAAAGTGTCACCATCTATACGGACAGTAAGTATGCTTTTGGGGTTGTACATGATTTTTCTGCTTTATGGAAGAATAGAGGATTCCTCACATCGCAAGGGACACCTATTCAACATCATCTTCTTGTCAACAACCTTCTTGAAGCTATTTTGCTTCCCTCTCAGGTTGCTGTTTGCAAGTGTCAAGCTCATGTTAAGGTTGTGGATGCTGTGTCAAAAGGAAACTCTTTTGCAGATGCTGTTGCTAAGTTTGCTGCAGTTTCATCTGAATCATCTTCTCTTCTAATGCATCTTGGATCTGATGTCTCTCAGATGGGTTTTGACCCACATATGTCCTTGAAGGATGTTCAATCTTTGGCAACTCCAGCAGAGAAGTCTGCATGGAAGAAACATGGTCATCGTGATTCAGAGGGAATATGGTGGGGCCCAAGGAATAAGCCTTGTTTGCCCAAACGACTGTTTCCTTATATGGCCAAAATCTTTATAAAGGAAAGCCCACAGATCAAATTTTTGTAGATGAGGCCATAGTGGCCTATTGTAGACAATTAACTCTTATAGTGAGTACTATTTCTTCACAGGTAAAAGAAGCCCTTCCGTCACCCTTAAGGGAAGGAGAAATAACTCATCCTTTCCAGTCTGGTGATTGGATTCTGGTGAAGGATTTTACAAGGCGTCATTGGCATTCTCCACGTTGGAAAGGTCCATTTCAGGTTCTCCTCACTACACCAACCGCGGTAAAAGTAAAGGAAAGAGCGAGTTGGATTCACGCGTCTCACTGTAAGAAGGCACCGATACCATAAAAGGAAATGAGTAAACTCAGGCTTGAAGTTCTAGTCATTATGTTATGGCCATTAGTGGTTGTTGAAGGCCTATTATTTTGTAATGTTTCTTTAGAAGGAAAGACAACTATAAACGAAGAAAACCTGGTAAAAGTAGAACATGCTCCGTTAGTAGCATCTGACGGAAGAGCTAAAAGGTTTGTGTTGTTAGAGCCAATAGTAAATGATGATATTGAGGAAAAAGATGAAGATGATGATTTCCAACCTATAAGTCTCAAGGGTAACACATGGTATGAGATGATGACCTATATGGTAAAGCACACTTATCCAAATCAGAGTGGTCTATTGGCCGTTGTTGTGCCTCCTTGTGATAGTATGGAGTCTTGTTTGGAACCTGTTGCAAGACCGCTACCAAGGAATGAAATGATTAATGTTCTTTGTGAGTATGCTGAACAACTTGGAAAACAGTATATACGGAAAACCTTTGAAAATAGTTGTGCTACAAATAAGTAAGGTAAATGCAAAGAGTAAATATGAGGATATTGATAGTGAGGATTATCTTCAACAACTGCAACTTTATTTGGAAAAAGATGTGTAAGCATTTGTCTAAAGGTTCTGGAAATTCTTGGTCGACGACGGATGGAAGAAAATGGAAACCATATCACTATGCATCGAAAGTGCTAGAAACCTCTCCATAGTGATGACTCTCTACTGTACGCATAGTACATGGGTTGAAGAACATCTCATCTAATTTTCAGTTTTTAAAATTATTTGGAGTGTTTGTGTTTGAGTTTTTTGCATGTATGGATTAGCATTTGATTTTTGAGTGTATTTTGGTTTCTTTCTTTACATTTATACCTTGGGTTTTTTTTCTATATTTAATGGGTTAACATGGAAAGGAGTTTGTAATGTTATTAGTTGAATGAATGATCAAAAGGAGGGAATGTGGAAGGAAAATTATTAGTTGATCATTAATTCATAATGGTCAGCTGTTCAACTTGCTTACTGAGTTACTTCTAGTCACAAAAATAGTGTTTCTGTTGAGGGGATCACTTTCTCCTCCCTGTGATTTAGGTGACACCAGTGTCTCAGAGTTACCAAGAAAGGAAGACGCTGCATATTTGACTGGCGCCACAGCATGAGGCTACTGTTCTTACTTACATATGCATGTGTAGGTTGGACAACTGTGTGAGCATTTATGGTCATCACAGATTGGGATTTTGCCAAGTGGACAAGAATGTTTTTAACTTTGGGGAAACTAGCCAATAGTATGAAAGACCATGACCTTTAAAGATGCTATAAAGGTTGAACGTTTTGCTGTTGTGAGTTTGAGATCCTCCTTTCCACCACATGTGCTGAGGTATTGTTGATCTCCTATTGTAATTACAATATACTCTAATACTTTAACCCTTTCTAGTTTCTTGTATGTGTCCAGAGTGCTATCTTTTCCAGACAGACAGTGTGTGTGAGCTTTTCTCGCCGAGAAAAGCACTGAATGGTTGGTCATGTGTCTTTATATCTCGCCGAGAAAAGCACCTAATGCACGGTACTGTGTTTTGACATCGGTGCCTGGAATCATAAAATAACACTTTAATATCATTGTTGGTCATTTGACAATGCATATTGAGCAAAAAGTTCATGGATCCACGCTTCTGCACAAGAGCAAACAGGCATATGACCAAAAGCTGCTTTTCTCGCCGAGAAAAGCACGAAATGCACGGTACTGTGTTTTGGGGGACATGGGTGCCTGGAATCATAAAAATAACACTTTTATATAATTGTTGGTCACCTGATAATGGATATGAAGCAAAAATTCCATGGCTCACCCTTTCTGCACAAGTTCAAACAGGCCGGTGAGTGTGAGCTTTTCTCGCCGAGAAAAGCACTTAATGGACGGTACTGTGTTTTGATAGACATCGGTGCCTGGAATCATAAAATAACACTTTCATATCATTCTTGGTCAGTTGACAATATATATGGAGCAAAAAGTTCATGGGTCCCCGCTTCTGCACAAGAGCAAACAGGCATATGACCAAAACCTGCTTTTCTCGCCGAGAAAAGCACTAAATGCACGGTACTGTGTTTTGGGGGGACATGGGTGCCTGGAATCATAAAAATAACACTTTTATATCATTGTTGGTCAGTTGATAATGGATATAAAGCAAAAATTCCATGGGTCACCCCTTCTGCACAAGTTCAAACAGGCCGGTGAGTGTGAGCTTTTCTCGCCGAGAAAAGCACTTAATGGACGGTACTGTGTTTTGATAGACATCGGTGCCTGGAATCATAAAATAACACTTTCTTATCATTCTTGGTCAGTTGACAATATATATGGAGCGAAAAGTTCATGGGTCCCCGCTTCTGCACAAGAGCAAACAGGCATATGACCAAAACCTGCTTTTCTCGCCGAGAAAAGCACTTAATGCACGGTACTGTGTTTTGATAGACATCGGTGCCTGGAATCATAAAAATAACACTTTTATATCATTGTTGGTCAGTTGATAATGGATATAAAGCAAAAATTCCATGGGTCACCCCTTCTGCACAGGTTCAAACAGGCCAACAAATGTCAGCTTTTCTCGCAGAGAAAAGCATGAAATGCACGGTACTGTGTTTTGGGGAGATGGTTGCATGGAATCATGAAATAACACTTTATATCATTCTTGGTCAGTTGATAATGGATATGAAGCAAAAAAAGTTCCATGGGTCACCCCTTCTGCACAAGAGCAAACAGGCATCTGACTGAAAACTTTTTCTCACCGAGAAAAAGCACTTAATGGACGGTACTGTGTTTTGATAGACATCGGTGCCTGGAATCATAAAATAACACTTTCATATCATTCTTGGTCAGTTGACAATATATATGGAGCAAAAAGTTCATGGGTCCCCGCTTCTGCACAAGAGCAAACAGGCATATGACCAAAACCTGCTTTTCTCACCGAGAAAATCACTAAATGCACGGTACTGTGTTTTGGGGAGATGGGTGCCTGGAATCATGAAATAACACTTTATATCATTCTTTGTCAGTTGACAATGGATATGGAGCAAAAAATTCCATGGGTCACCCTTCTGCACAAGAGCAAACAGGCCAGTGAGTGTGAGTTTTTCTCGCCGAGAAAAGCACTTAATGGACGGTACTGTGTTTTGATAGACATCGGTGCCTGGAATCATAAAATAACACTTTAATATCATTCTTGGTCAGTTGACAATGCATATGGAGCAAAAAGTTCATGGGTCCCCGCTTCTGCACAAGCAAGCAAACAGGCCAGTGACTTGTGAGCTTTTCTCACGAGAAAAAGCACTTAATGGACGGTCATGTGTTTTATATCTCAGCCGAGAAAAGCACTTAATGCACGGTACTGTGTTTTGGGGGACATGGGTGCCTGGAATCATAAAATAACACTTTAATATCATTCTTGGTCAGTTGACAATGCATATGGAGCAAAAAGTTCATGGGTCCCCGCTTCTGCACAAGAGCAAACAGGCATATGACCAAAACCTGCTTTTCTCGCCGAGAAAAGCACTTAATGAACGGTACTGTGTTTTGGGGACATGGGTGCCTGGAATCATGAAATAACACTTTTATATCATTGTTGGTCAGTTGACAATGCATATGGAGCAAAAAGTTCATGGGTCCACGCTTCTGCACAAGAGCAAACAGGCATATGACTTGAAAACCTGCTTTTCTCTCGGTGCCGAGAAAAGCACTTAATGGACGGTACTGTGTTTTGATAGACATCGGTGCCTGGAATCATAAAATAACACTTTCATATCATTCTTGGTCAGTTGACAATATATATGAAGCGAAAAGTTCATGGGTCCCCGCTTCTGCACAAGAGCAAACAGGCATATGACCAAAACCTTCTTTTCTCCCTGAGAAAATCACTAAATGCACGGTACTGTGTTTTGGGGGAGATGGTTGCATGGAATCATGAAATAACACTTTAGTATCATTCTTTGTCACTTGGTAATGGATATAAATAAAAAAATTCCATGGGTCACCCCTTCTGCACAAGAGCAAACAGGCCAGTGAGTGTGAGCTTTTCTCGCCGAGAAAACCTCCTAATGGACGGTACTGTGTTTTGATAGACATCGGTGCCTGGAATCATAAAATAACACTTTAACATCATTCTTGGTCAGTTGAAAATGCATAAGAAGGAAAAACTCGATGGGTCCCCGCTTCTGCACAAGAGCAAACAGGCATATGACCAAAACCTGCTTTTCTCGGCGAGAAAAGCACTCAATGAACGGTACTGTGTTTTGATAGACATCGTGCCTGGAATGATAAATTAACACTTTCATGTCATTCTTGGTCAGTTGACAACATATATGGAGCAAAAAGTTCATGGGTCCCCGCTTCTGCACAAGAGCAAACAGGCATATGACTGAAAACTGCTTTTTTTCTCGCTGAGAAAAGCACTAAAATGCACGTACTGTGTTTTGGGGGACATGGGTGCCTGGAATCATAAAAATAAAACTTTTATATCATTGTTGGTCAGTTGATAATGGATATAAAGCAAAAAATTCCATGGGTCACCCCTTCTGCACAAGTTCAAACAGGCCAGTGAGTGTCAGCTTTTCTCGCCGAGAAAAGCACTTAATGGACGGTACTGTGTTTTGATAGACATCGGTGCCTGGAATCATAAAATAACACTTTCATATCATTCTTGGTCAGTTGACAATATATATGGAGCAAAAAGTTCATGGGTCCCCATTCTGCACAAGAGCAAACAGGCATATGACCAAAACCTGCTTTTCTCCCGAGAAAATCACTAAATGCACGGTAATGTGTTTTGGGGAGATGGTTGCATGGAATCATGAAATAACACTTTAGTATCATT
>JAFBJZ010000753.1:0-12447 GCA_016785225.1 Psettodes erumei | reverse complement strand
TCTGGTACCAGCCCCCATTTGGCTTCCATAATAGACAGCTGACAATCTGGATGGCTAATACGCACATCACAGGCCAATGCCAGCTGTAACCCAGCACCAATACAGTAGCCCTCTAAGACCGCGATGACCGGTACTGGCAAATCACGCCAGACCAAGCAGACACGTTGAAACGAGCTTTGCCACGGCTTAATCAGCTCCCAAATGGCAAAGGCTTGGTTTTTGGATGGTTTAAATCGCCCAAATCGATACCGGCACAAAACGTCCCTTCTGCACCGTTTAAGATGACCGCGCGTATCGTTTTGTCTTTACTAACTCGACCTGCCACAGCGATCAGCTCATCGATGACTTGAAAGCTCATGGCGTTTTTTTTGTGCGGACGATTTAGCGTCACAGTGAGTATATTATCAGTGACACTCACTTGTAGCGTTTCGTATTGGTAAGTTGCAATGGCGTTCATAACGATCCTTATTTATGAATGGGTAAAAGATAGACTGATAGCGATAATGTTAGCAGGCTTATCCATATCCTACCTTAGCAATAACTGACTGCCACGATACTTTATAGCGAGACTGCATTGTCAATCTCAAATAAAAGAAGTACGTGATTTTTTGCGCGCGACTGGTATCAATTTTGCTTGCTGTGCGATGCAGACAGATGCTGCGCAAAATCACTCCCAGTCGCACGGTATTTATTTTATGGTGGATCGACCATATGAGCATGGCAACATGAAGTCGCGCTTTTTATTGTTTCCCCCTCACTATTCCTCCGTCACTATTACTCCATCACTGCTCCTAAACCACTACTCCTAAATCATTTTCCACGTCATGTCGTTTTCGCTTAGACGATGGTAATTGAGCTGCGGATAAGCGGACAAATCCAGCGTTTGCAAATTATTTAATGCGGTCAGTAGCGCTTCGTAATAAGGCTGGAGCATGGCAAACTGCGCAGGCGTGGTATGCTGGATATTTAATAAACACTTATCTTCTAAATCTTGGCTGGCCTGACGCAGCTGCGGCACGCCAGTATAACGGCTACCGCCCAATATACGATGGGCAATCTGCGCCAGCATGCTACGGTCGCGCGCCTCCCATGCTTGAGTCAACGCTTGCTTTTCATCATTGATGGTGTCGAGCATCATGATGATCAGCTTGGCTGCCAGATCAGGCTTGTTGGCTGAGCGAGTCAGCGCATCTTGCCAGTCCAAAATCTCTGAATGCGGGCTGTCCATCGCTGTATCCTTTTGCTCCTGCGGCCGCGCGGCTAGATCAGTATTTGGTTCGCTGGCATGATCCATCGACCCTGATGGCGGACTCAGCAACGGCGCCTGTCCTTGCTTTTGTAAGCGTAAGCTGTCCGTAGCGCGGCTGAGTCTCTCGCGGTGTCTCTCGTCTATAGTCTTCGCGCGGCTGACTGTCACGCAAATAGTCATCACGGATTTTTTTGAGTGATAATGGTCGCGTTATTTTTGGCGGCTCGCTGGCATCGGTAGTGCGCGCGCTTTTACTGACAGGATACGTGCTGGTCGTCGCGCCCAGCGGCCATTCAGAGAAGGTTTGCGTGTCGGTGTCTGTTGATGCGTCGGTGTGACTAGAGGCCGCATCTGTGTCTTGCAAGCCCAGTCCATGTAGATTGGCCTCAGACAGCGCGGTTAGTTGCGGCGTGGTCGAGGTGCGGCCCAGCCATTTTTGCAGCACTTGCAGCAACTGCGGCTGACTAATGGGTTTGCCGACATAGTCGTTGATACCACTGGCTATCAGCTTGTCACGCTCATCAGCTAGCCCATGCGCTGTCAAGGCAATGATAGGAATGTGACTGTCATCGCTTTCGATACTGCGGATTTGCTTGGCCGCTTCATGCCCAGACATACGCGGCATTTGGATATCCATAAATATCAAGTCGATGCTGTCTTTGTGGGTGTCTTTATAATTGTCTTGGTTGCTGCCTTTATCTTCATTGGCCGTCTCCTCTGCATACAGCACAGAATTTGACTTTTTGCTCATGTCATCTCGCGCTTCGGCTTTAGAGAGCTGGGTTTTGTTTGACAGGCTTTGCTTTTGGTTTTTGGCAGTTTTCAGGTTTTTGGTTTGCTGCTTACTGATAATCTCTATCGCATCAAAGCCGCTACTGGCGGTGACGACATGAATACCCAGCTCGCTAAGCAGCGCATCGAGTACCAAGAGATTGGGCAGATGATCATCCACCGCCAACACCGTCACCCCTTTCCAGCGCGGCTCTTGCAGACTCGTTGGCTGGCGGCGATTTTGTGTATCGAGCATGGCATACAGCTGCCTTTTATCCAAAGGCTCATATAAGATATTGGCATGATAACGGTTGAGCAGAGCCTGATCGGCGGCCACTTGATAGCCAAAGACAGCAAGCTTGCCCTGATAGTGCAGACGAATTTGTCTTAATAGTGCCATCATATCGTCTTGGGTATCATCATCGACGATGACCCAGTCCCAGTAGTTACCACGCTCTTTTAACGACTCAAGCACACCTGGCAATGAGTTGGCTTGGGTCAGCTGAATTGGTAGATATTGCAGACTGGCTTTGAGCACTTGTATCGAGGCTGGGTGGTTGATCCACACCAGCACATTAAACTCATCAGTCTCGCTAGCAAGCGGCGCGAGCACAGGCAGCTCAATGGTCTGCCCTGTCGCCGCCTCGAGCACATCGACGTGCGCTGGCATGCGAAACCAAAACGTCGCGCCTTGATTGGCAATGTTTTCTTGCGCATTGTCATAAAACCCAATATCACCGCCCATCAATCGCGTCAGCTGCTTGGAGATGACCAAACCCAGCCCAGTCCCGCCATACTGACGCGTGATAGAAGGATCGCCTTGACTAAAGCTTTGAAACAGCATTTTTTGATCAGCAAGCGAGATGCCCTTACCGCTGTCTTGCACACTTATCATCAGATAATTATCACGGTGATCATCAAGGCTGACCCGCACCACCACATCACCACTGTCGGTAAACTTAATCGCATTGCCAACGATATTGGTCAGTACTTGCTTGAGGCGTAAGGCATCGCCATTGATACGCATCGGCACATCGTTATAAAACAGCACTGCCATGCGCAGGCCTTTTTCGGCGGCGACTGGCGAGAGCATATCGACCACATCATAAATGGTGTCATAAAGATCGAACTCATGACGATCAAGCACCAGCTTGCCCGCCTCGATTTTAGAAAAATCTAAGACATCGTTGACCAGCGCCAGCAGATGCGCTGAGGATTTACGAATGGTCTGTACGTACAAGTCTTGCTCAGGATTTAGCTCGCCGTGACGCGCTAGTAGGTTGATAAAACCATCAATACTGTTGAGCGGGGTGCGTAGCTCGTGACTGATATTGGCCAAAAACGCCGATTTGGCTTGGCTGGTTGAGATGGCGGCATCACGCGCGTTTCTGATCGAGATGTTTTGCATTTCCATCTCATCAAACGCCAAACGCAAGTCATCCTCAGTCTGCTCGGCATGGTCTTTGAGGTCTTGAAAGCTTCTGTGCAAGCGGCGCAAGGTATTGACCAAATCTTGCTGCAATAAATTTAGCTCGCCATCCGACTCCACCGGAATCGGCTGATATAAATTGTCTACGTGAGTGCGCTGCAACTGCAAGCGCAGCTCATAAATCGGTGCGATCCAGCGTTTTGAGTAAATATTTAAACTCAACAGCAAAATCAGGATGGTAAACAACCCCGTAATCACTAGCGCCATGGCGATGCGATAACGCGCGATATACAGCGGCTCGTTGTCCATATCGACGAGCAACCACAGCCGCTGCCCTTCAAATTCACCAAGCACACTGCCATAAGCGGTGCCAATCGGCGTGGGTTTTTGCGAGATAAATTGCGCTGAAGCATCAATCAATGGCCAAGGCTCATTGAGCCCATAACCGACCGTGGCCAGCACCTTATTGTCTTCATTGACAATCGCGATGCGCTGCACGTGCTGCTCGGACTGCATGCGGCCTAGCCTGTCACGAATGCCCTCTAGCGTCGAGACGGCAGCCTTGGAGGCACTGCCCGCCTGCTGGCGCTCTTGCTCTAACAGCTCAGGAATCAGATCTGCAATCTCTGGGGTATAACGAATCAGCACCGCCTCGGCCAACACTTCTTGCTCAGAGTCGCTGGCACGCATGGTCTCATGAAACACCAAAATACCGCCGACAGCGGCCAATATACATATCGGCAAAAACACCAATATGATCAGCTGACCATAGGCGCTACTGGTATCAAAACGTTTTTTGTGTGCCATGCAAGCTCGCTCTCATCTCAATGTTTTGCTAGGGCGTGTCCTCATTTTAAAACAATGATAAAAACAAGATAAGATGACTATCAATTGAATGGAGGACATACGCTAGGTTTATCACAGCGACTTTGCGCCATCGCGTCCTGTACTATAGCGCTATCGTTATCACTTGGCTATAGCTATCAGTCGTTGGGTATCAGTCGTGGCGATAAGTGCGGTGGCTGCATCATAACGCCTCTGAATCATACAAGTATTTTAACAGTATTTGTCTCAACTACCATTTATAAGCATCATTCATTTACCAAAATCTCTGCATGCATTCAGCGTAGGCAAAAACAAAATGATATAATGGCGCAGCTTTTTACTTGCCGCTATTTTTGCGCGCTGTCATGCCCGTTTGGCGACAGTCTCATCGTATGCATCGGTAGACGAGCGTTTGCATGCACGGCGACAACGATAAAAAACTGTCGTTGATTTTAGGCAATCAAGGTCAACACGGTCACGCTTTGCAAGTGCATAAATCAGGTTTGAACATTCATATTAACAATAAGGGTATCTTATGTCAGCTACGGCCACGTCAAACGCCACCTTCATCTCTCAAGTTACCGCCCTTGCCGATTGCGTCGGGCAGACACCCTTGGTGAAATTGCAGCGCTTGCCTGAGCAAGAGCAGATTGCTGGTGGCACGGCGGTCTTGGCCAAGCTAGAAGGCAATAACCCAGCAGGCTCGGTAAAAGATCGCCCAGCATTTAATATGATTTATCAAGCAGAGCTGCGCGGTGATATCAAGCCAGGTGATATGCTGATTGAGGCCACCAGCGGCAATACTGGTATTGCGCTCGCCATGGTTGCCGCCATGCGCGGCTATCCGATGACGCTACTCATGCCGACCAACTCAACCCAAGAGCGCAAAGACGCCATGACCGCTTATGGTGCCACCCTCATCGAGGTCGATGAAGGCATGGAAGCGGCGCGCGACTTGGCTCTGCAGATGCAAGCCGATGGCAAAGGGATTGTGCTGGACCAGTTCAACAACCCTGACAATAGCCAAGCGCATTATCTCACCACAGGCCCTGAGCTTTGGACACAAACAGACGGTAAAATCACTCACTTTATCAGCTCTATGGGGACCACAGGCACGATCACTGGGGTGTCTCGCTATCTAAAAGAGCAAAACCCAGATATTAAGGTGATTGGTCTACAGCCTGATGAAGACGCCTCTATTGCAGGCATCCGCCGCTGGCCTGCTGAGTATATGCCGGGTATCTTTGATGCTGATTTGGTCGATGAGGTGATGGATGTCGATCAACATATCGCCGAAGTCTATATGCGTAAACTGGCCAAAACCGAAGGCATTTTCGCTGGCGTATCATCTGGAGCAGCTGCATGGGCGGCGCTACAAGTCGCCAAAGCCAATCCAGACGCCGTCATCGCTTTTATCGTCTGCGACCGCGGCGATCGTTATTTATCGACTGGTTTATACAATGTAGATGACGACAAGGTTAATGACAACAATGTCGTTAACGGTACAGAAAACGCCGCACAATAAGCAAACAATTAATTAGGTTTACCTATGTCACAAGCCTTACCATCCGACCCGATACTGGTCTTTGATATCGAGACCGTTGCCGATACTGATGCGGCGCGCCGTATCTATCCACAGTTGGCTGAGCTTAACGATGCCGATGCCCTCAGCGCACTGACAGCGATACGCACACAAGAAGCGGGACATGATTTTATGCGCTTGCCGCTGCAGCGTATCGTCTGTATATCAGCGCTGTATATCAAAGACGGTCAGTTTTCTTTGTTTTCTTTGACGGCGGACAAATTTAGCGAAAAAGACATTCTTGCTAAGTTTTTTCGGGCGTTTAATGATCTTGAAAAACTGCCGCAACTGATCAGCTGGAACGGCTCTGGCTTTGATATTCCGGTGCTTATTTATCGCGCCATGCAGTATGACTTGGCAGCGCCGTGGCTATTTGAAGAAGGCGAGCGCATCAAAAACATGCGTTTTGATAATTATGTCAATCGCTTTCATACTCGCCATCTAGACTTGATGGATAGATTTAGCCAGTATGGTGCCAGTCGCCGCGAAGCCATGGATGTGGTCGCAAGCCTCTACGGTCTGCCTGGCAAGACCAGTGTCGATGGTAGCATGGTGGGCGATCTGGTTAATGAGGCAGATTGGCAGACACTGTCGATATATTGCGAGTCTGATGTCATGAATACGTGGCTGATTTATTTGCGCTGGCTACGACTAACCGGACAGCTGTCTTTGCAGGATTTTGATATATGGCAGCAGCAGAGCCTGACTTATTTAAGACAATATACCCAAGCAGATGGTCGCCCACGTCATCATGAGTTTATCGCTGATTGGTCATCTGGCACCCTTACGCTATAAAACCGCTGTAAATAAGATGGTCAGTTAAGATAAATTTATTTATAGGTTTTAAGTACGCTACTGGTATAAATTTTTACTTAGTGCTATTTTCAATTTTACGCAAAAAATTTATCCCATTATTGTACTCTTTTGAGTATTTATGCACTCACCCTTATTTTTCGTTATTTATCATTTATTATTAAGGCAGGTTTATGCAGCCCACCGATTCAAAGACTTCTACGGCACCCGAGGCGACGACGCCTGAGAGCGCTCGCCAAACAATCACCATTCCGCCCAACAAAAAAAAATCCAAACCCTCTTCAAAGACACGTCGACGGTTAAAAGAAGCCGAGCCGCTGCCTTTTTCGATTGATGGTCTATCACATGATGGTCGCGGCGTGGCGATATATGGTAATGGCTTTGGCGTAGATGACGGCCATATCGAAGACAAGCACGGCAAAAAAGTCTTTGTCAGCTTTGCCTTGCCAGGTGAGAGCGCTTTAGTGAAGCTGACCAACAGTCGTGCCAGCTTTGAAGAAGGCGACGCTGTGAGTATTACGGCCAATCCAAATCCTGAGCGCGCGGTTCCGCCCTGCCCGCATTTCGGCGTCTGCGGCGGCTGTAGCTTGCAGCATTGGCAGCCAGATGGGCAAATCAATTTTAAACAGTCTGTACTGGCAGAGATGCTCATCCATCAGGCCAATGCCGAGCCTGATACTTGGCTGGCGCCTGTGGTCGGTGATCGCCTCGGCTATCGCACCAAAGCGCGCTTGGGCGTACGCTATGTCGCCAAAAAAGAAACGGCGTTGGTCGGATTTCGAGAGCGCTCTAGTAACTTTTTGGCGGAGCTAAACGAGTGTCATATTCTAGACCCGCGTATCGGTTTTGAGATTGAAAACCTAAAAGCGCTGATTAGTACTTTAGAGAGCCGTGACAAGATTGCCCAGCTTGAGCTGGCGATGGGTGAACAAATAGACGGGCTACCAGACGGCAATCAGCCCGTTGCTTTGATCGTACGCAATTTAGCGCCGTTGTCAGAGGCGGATGTAGAAAAACTAAAGGCGTTTTTTGCAGCGCGCAGCTGGCAGTTGTATCTACAGCCCAAAGGTGCTGATAGCATTCAGCGTATCGCCTTGAGCGCTGATGATGATATGAGTCAGCAGTTTGGACGTTTGTATTATCAGCTACCCGAGTTTGACCTGACGTATGAATTTATTCCAACTGACTTTACGCAAGTGAACTTATCCGTCAACCGTCAAATGACCAAGCTTGCTTGCGACTTGTTGGATTTAAAAGCAGGCGAACGGGTACTGGACTTGTTTAGTGGACTGGGCAATTTTAGTCTGCCCTTAGCGCGGCTTGTCGGAGAGACAGGCTCGGTGGTCGGCGTAGAAGGCAGTGACGCAATGACCGCGCGCGCCGCAGACAACGCTCGCCGTAATGGCCTTAACAACACAGAATTTTATAGTCAGGATTTGACGCATGATTGCTCAGATCAGCCGTGGGCCAACCAAGGCTTTGATGCGCTCTTGATCGACCCACCACGCTCTGGCGCGTGGGAAATTATGCAGTATCTGCCCAAGTTCAACGCTGAGCGCATCGTTTATGTCTCTTGTAACCCAGCGACGCTCGCGCGCGACACCAAGGCTTTATTAGAGCAAGGCTATCGCCTGACGCATGCTGGGGTGATGGATATGTTTTGTCATACCGGTCATGTAGAGTCCATTGCCCGTTTTGAGAAGGTTGCGGTTTGATATTACCGGCGTGTCCTTATCAAAAAAGAACACGCTGTCTTTATTAAAACTATAGATAATGTCGCGAGGCAAACCCGCTAGTTCAACCTATCAACAACAGACATTACATAGCCTCGCTTGATTTGTCGCCTCAAAATGAGATAATAATAAACAATCTTCCTATGTCTACTCTATCAGCACATGGCGAAGACGTGCACTCATAGCTTTATATATTTTACTTGCATTTTATAGCTGCTAAAAAAGGATTTTTTAGCAGTTGTATTGGTTTATAGCTGACACTTTGTGATCTCATCCAAAGTGCGTGCAGAGTAGATGAAGTTATAATCAATTCAAGATAGCTAAGAGGAGTCGGCTATGGTCAAAATTCGTGAAGGATTGCCGTTGGTGGATGGACAAACCACTCAAGCTGACAGTGCCACACTAGCGGCGCAACTGGTTGCGAGCCAGCGCTCTCACCAATCTGCCAATAGCTATGCCCAAATTCCTCTCGATATCAAATACCAACTGGCCACTCATAAGCTGCACACCACCTTTGATCGCTCCGCCGATCATGCGCTGCATACACATGACCCAAAACTTGCCAATGAGTATGCAAACAATCCGCTTTTGGACAAAAACAACACCCTGACCAAAAAAGAGCTGGAGGCGATTAATCTAGATCAAGTCAACATCGACGTCCCAACGTGGCTGGACAATGTCGCCAAACGTATCGGCCAAGATGCGGTGCCCAATCTCAGCGCGGCTTGTGAGTTTATTCGCAGCCATATGAATACCAGTGAGTCCGAGCGCTCAGGCGCTTATGTCACAGGTATTGGCATGACCGATATTTTGAC
The DNA here is from genome assembly GCA_016785225.1 of Psettodes erumei. Taxonomy (NCBI): domain Eukaryota; kingdom Metazoa; phylum Chordata; class Actinopteri; order Pleuronectiformes; family Psettodidae; genus Psettodes; species Psettodes erumei. The sequence goes on along the minus strand of JAFBJZ010000753.1, from coordinate 3,230 downwards.
GTACCTGTATCAAGACGAAGATGCCTTGGTGGCAGCGATGCTTTATCGTAGCGCGCGCAAGTCTATCATTAGCCTGACAGATATCGAAAAAAACTTCGGGGCAGATATCGCCACCTTGGTCAAAGATACCTTAGCGATGGGTAAGCTGTCGGAGATCATCGAGAGCAACAAGCGTTTAGAAGACCACTTTGTCAACAACCAGCGCGACCAGCTCTCTAACATCTACAGCATGCTCATCTCGGTCACCAACGATGTCCGTGTTGTACTGATAAAGCTTGCCGAGCGTACCTTTGCCATGCGTGAGCTGACGTTTTCTAGTAAGGAGCGGCAAAATCGCGTGGCGCGAGAAGTCATGACCATCTATGCCCCACTAGCGCACCGATTGGGTATCGCCCAATTAAAGTGGGAGCTAGAAGACTTGGCTTTTCGCTATCTGGCACCTGAGCGCTACAAAGAAATCGCTAAGCTGCTGTCAGAAAAACGCAGTGAGCGCGAGTCTTATATCCAGCGCGTGCAAGACAAGCTCAATGAGGCGCTGGCAGACGCCGGTATCGAAGGAGAAGTGTCGGGACGCGTCAAACACATCTACTCGATTTATCGAAAAATGAAGCTCAAAGGTTTATCGTTTGATCAGCTTTATGATATTCGGGCGCTACGGGTTTTGGTCACCAGCCCCTCAGATTGCTATCACGTACTTGGGCTCGTGCATGGCTTATGGCGTTATATTCCTGAGCAGTTTGACGACTATATCACCAACCCGAAGTCCAACGGCTATCGCTCGCTGCATACTGCCGTCATTGCCGAAAACAAATCGCTGGAAGTACAGATTCGAACGCGCGAGATGCACTTTGAGGCCGAGCTTGGCATGTGCGCGCATGTCAATTATAAAGAAGGCCTAAAAAACAAAAAAGACAATTACCTCAATCAAAGAATCAGCTCGCTGCGGCAGCTTTTGTCCATTAATAACGAAACCCGCAATCAGCCGCGCTCGGCAGTTTTAGCAGGCGAAGAAATAGAAGAGCTGGAGCTTGATGAAGAAGAACAGTTAGTCGATTTCGATGAGCTGGAGCGCATTTATATCTTTAGTCGTGATGGCGATATCACCGAGCTGCCAAAAGGCGCGACCGTCCTTGATTTTGCCTATTATGTCCATACGCAGGTGGGCAACCGCGCACAGGCAGCGCGAGTCAATCAGCGCTATGTGCCGCTGACCTACCAGCTCAAAACGGGCGAGCAAGTAGAGATTATCACCAAAGCCTCACGTGAGCCTAATCGTGATTGGCTGGTGGCCTCACTTGGTTATATCCATACCAACCGTGCACGCTCAAAACTACGCCAATGGTTTAACAAGCAAGACCGTGACAAAAACATCGAGATTGGGCGGCAAATGCTCAGCAAAGAGCTTGAGCGCTTGTCCGTACATCCCAACAGCATTGATCTCAATGACTATACCCAGCATTTTAATGTCAATAATACCGATGATATCATCGTCGGGTTGGTCACCGGTGACATCGGCTTAAACCAGCTCACCAGTCATATCTCGCGTCAGCTACAGCTAGAGCCGGAGCGACCGCCAGAGGATTTTGTACCCAGCATCGATACCAAAGACACAAGCAAGCTCGATGCCTATAAGATACGAATCGATGGACTGGATAATATCGAGATTAGCTTGGCGGGCTGCTGTCACCCTATCCATGGCGAACCCATCGCCGGCTATATCACCTTGTCACGCGGTGTCAGTGTCCACAATCGTGGCTGTCCAGAATATCTGCGTCTCATCGAGCGTGATCCTGAGCGCGAGGTAGAGGCCAGCTGGCGCGTCCAACCTGGCCGCTATCAACCAGTCGATATACATATAGAGGCCTATGACAGACGAGGGTTATTACGCGATTTGACACAGATTATTGACAAAGAAAACGTCAATATTCGCCAAGTTGAGACGTTAAGTAATGACGACAATATCGCTTTTTTGAAGTTCCACATCGAAGTATCAGGACTGGCGCACTTGTCTAAACTATTGGCCAAGCTCGAGCAGCAGCACGGTATCTTGCATGCCAGACGTGCCGTCGCATAAGGCGCGTATTTTTATAGTTTGTCCCTTGACCTGAGCTTGCAAACTTACCTTAATCATAGAGTTATCATAAAACACCATGCCAGAATTGCCTGAAGTAGAAACCACCAAAACCAGCCTAAGCCCCTTACATGGTCAGCAAGTCGTTGACATACAAGTGTTTCAGCCAAAACTGCGCTGGGCTATGCCAGATGATTTGGGAAGTTTGATTCATCATACCTTAGTCAGTGTGGAGCGCCGCGCCAAATACTTGATCCTAAACTTCTCACCCTCTACTTCTGATGATGGCTCTCACTCTCAGCACGCTCATATAAAGGAGCCAAAAAAGCTATTGGTGCATTTGGGTATGTCAGGCAGCCTGCAACAACACGAGCATGCGACCGAAAAACGCAAACACGATCATCTGCTGATCACATTTCGCGATACTGACAACAACAAAACCCAGCTGCACTACTATGACCCTAGACGCTTTGGCTCAGTGCTCTGGTATCGAGACTATCGCACCAAGCTGCTTGATCACTTAGGCCCTGAGCCTTTGTCAGAGGCGTTCACCGCTGACTATCTGTACCATCTGATTCAGCGGACAACTGCACCTAACGACAGCAATGGTACAGCGGCTGCCAGTACCACCAAATCAAAGAAGCAGCCGATCGCCCGCGCAATTAAATCAGTGATTATGGAGCAGCAGGTCGTCGTTGGTGTGGGCAATATCTATGCGACAGAAAGCCTATATTTATCAGGTATTCATCCCGCCACCCCAGCCCATCAGCTCTCCTATGAGCAGCTATTGGTTTTGGTCGCTCATATCAAAGATATTTTATTAAAAGCCATAGAGCTGGGTGGCTCGACTCTACGCGACTTTACGGTGGCAAGCGGCACCACGGGTTATTTTCAGCAAACACTCAATGTTTATGGCAGACAAGGAGAAGCTTGTCCACACTGCGATACACCCCTCAAAAACATCAAACTTAACGGCCGCGCAAGTGTCTATTGTGCCAACTGTCAGCCTCTAAATCCTTAAGTGGTGCTCACCTGTTAGCAGCTCAGCTGACTGTTATCTCATTGGCTTTAAACAACCACTCATAATGCTCTACTATTTATCGATAATACAATCGCCGTTTATATTTCCGCCGCGCGATTGTACGCATTTTTGTTGCTT
>JAFBJZ010000751.1:0-10071 GCA_016785225.1 Psettodes erumei | reverse complement strand
TTTTTGGACGGTACTGTGTTTTTATAGACAACGGTTCTGGAATCATAAAATAACGCTTTATTATCATTGTTGATCAGTTGACAATGCATATGTTGCAAATATTTCATGGGTTCCTTCTGCTTCAGAGCAAACAGGCATGCCTGCTTTTATCGAAAAGCACTATAAAATAACACATGGCTGCTTGGAAACATTTTTAATTCTTGGTCAGTTGACAATGCATAGGAGCAAAATGTTCATGGGTCCCCTTCTGCACAAGAGCAAACAGGCATATGACTGAAAACCTGCTTTTCTCGAAAAAGCACTAAAAACACTAAACACACTTTGGGGGTGGGTGGGGGGAAATAACACTTTAGTATCGTTCTTGGTCAGTTGATAATTGAAATAAAGCATAAAATTCCATGGATCACCCTTTGCACAAGTTCAAAAATAATGGAAATAAAGCAAAAAATTCCATGGATCACCCTTTTTGCACAAGTTTCAAAGAGCTGACTGTGAGCTTTTTTTGGCTGAAAAAAAAACACTTAATAGACGGGACTGTGTTTTGGGCGACATGGGTGCCAGGGGTCATGAAATAACACTTCTATATCATTCTTGGTCAGTTGATAATGGAAATAAAAATAAAAAAAAAAATTCCATGATCACCCCTTTGCACACAAGTCTAAAGAGGCTAGTGACTGTGAGCTTTTCTCGCGAGAAAAGCACTTAATGGACGGGACTGTGCTTTGGGGACATGGATGCCTGGAATCATAAAATAACACTTTAGTATCATTTTTTTTTTGTCAGTTGATAATGGATATAAAGCAAAAATTCCATAGGCTACCCCTTCTGCACAAGTGCAAACACGCTCAGACGGTGAGCTTTTCTCGCCGAGAAAAGCACTTAAAGGACCGTACAGGTTTGATAGACATCAGTGCCTGAATCATAAAATAACACTTTCATATCATTCTTTGTCAGTTCATAGTGGATATAAAGCAAAAAAAATCCATGGGTCACCCCTTCTGCATAAGTGCAAATATGCCAGTGAGTGTCTGCTTTTTGGTCGGTACTGTGTTTTGCAATAGACATCGGTTCTGGAATCATAAAATAACGCTTTTTATTATCATTGTTGATCATAAAATTGACATTATCATTGTTGATCAGTTGACAATGCATATGTAAAAATATTTCATGGGTCCCTGCTTCTGCACAAGAGCAAACAGGCATATGACCAAAACCTGCTTTTCTCGCCGAGAAAAGCTCACAAGGGACAGTACTGTGTTTTGGTGGACGTGGGTGCCTGGAATCATGAAATAACACTTTAGTATCATTGTTTGTCAGTTCATAATGGTACAAAGCAAAAATTGCATGGGTCACCCCTTCGGCACAACTTCAAACAGGCAAGTGAACTGTGAGCTTTTCTCGCCGAGAAAAGCACACTAAATGCACGGAAAAAGCACTAAATGCACGGTGTGTTTTTTGGGGATGGGGTGCCTGGATCAAAATAGCACTTTAGTATCATTCTTTGTCAGTTGATAATGGATATAAAGCAAAAAAAATTCATGGCTACCCCTTCTGCACAAGTGCAAAGAAGCCAGTGAGTGTTAGCTTTTCTCGCCAAGAAAAAAACTTAATGGCCGGACTGTGTTTTTTGGGGGACATGGGTGCCTGGAATCATAAAATAACACTTCAGTATCAGTCTTTGTCACTAGATAAGATAACACATTTAGAACAAAAAGTTCATGGATAACCCCTTCTGCTCAAGTGCAAACAGGTATATGACTAAAACGTGCTTTTCTCATCGAGAAAACCTTAAAAAAAAACACAAGTGTGTTTTTTTTGAGGACATGGGTTTATGGAATCATAAAATAACACTTTAGTATCATTCTTTGTCAGTTGATAATGGATATAAAGCAAAAAAAAAATGGGTCCCCCTTCTGCACAAGTTCAAACAGGACAGTGACTGCGAGCTTTTCTACCGAGAAAAGCACTCAATGCAAGGTACTGTGTTTTGGGGTACATGGGTGCATGGAATCATGAAACAAAACTTTAGTATCATTCTTTGTCAGTTGACAATGCATATGGAGCAAAAAAAACCATTGGTCACCCCATTCTGCACAAGTGCAAACAATGCATAATGCATGGTGTGCAGCCCAGCTTTTCTGCAACAGCCAGCACAAGTGCAAACAGTGAGCTTTTCTTTCGAGAATTTCGATAGATATCGGTGCCTGGAATCATAAAATAACACTTTCATATCATTCTTGGTCAGTTGACAATGCATATGGATTAAAAAAAGTTCATGGTTCCCCTTCTTCTGCAAGTTCAGCAAACAGGCATAAGACAAAAACCAAGCAGGCAGAAGAAAAGCTACTGTGTGTTTTTTGGATTGTGGGTGTATGGAATCATAAAATAACACTTTAGTATCATTCTTTGTCAGTTGATAATTGATATATATAGCAATAAATATATCATGGGTCACCCCTTCTGCACAACTTCAAACAGGATAGTGAGTGTGAGCTTGTCTCGCCGAGAAAAAGCTTAAATGAACGGTACTGTGTTTTGATAGACATGGGTGCATGGAATCATAAAATAACAAAATAACTATATTAATATCATTCAGTTTGACAATGCATATGGAGCAAAAAAGTTCATGGGTCCCCCGCTTCTGCACAAGAGCAAACAGGCATATGACCAAAACCTGCTTTTTCTCGCCGAAAAAATGGACAGTACTGTGTTTTGATAGACATCGGTGCCTGGAATCATGAAATAACACTTTAGTATCATTCTTTGTCAGTTGATAATGGATATATAAACAAAAAAAAATGGGTCACCCCTTCTGCACAAGAGCAAACAGGCAGTGACTGTGAGCTTTTTTCTCGCCGAGAAAAGCACTAAATGCACGGTACTGTGTTTTTTTTGGGACATGGGTGCCTGGAATCATGAAATAACACTTTAGTATCATTCTTGGTCAGTTGATAATGGATATAGAGCAAAAAAAAAAAAATGGATCACCCCTTTGCACAAGTTCAAAGAGGCATAGTGACTGTGAAACCTGCTTTTCTCGCTGAGAAAAAGCACTTAATGGACGGGACTGTGTTTTGGGGGACATGGGTGCCTGGAATCATAAAATAACACTTTAGTATCATTCTTTGTCAGTTGATAATGGATATAAAGCAAAAAATTCCATGGGTCACCCCTTCTGCACAAGTGCAACCAGTGACTGTGAGCTTTTTTGCCGAGAAAAGCACTTAAAGGACCGGACTGTGTTTTGATAGACATCACTGCCTGGAATCATAAAATAACACTTTCGTATCATTCTTTGTCAGTTCATAGTGGATATAAAGCAAAAATTCCATGGGTCACCCCTTCTGCATAACTGCAAATATGCCAGTGAGTGTCTGCTTTTCTCGCCGAGAAAAGCACTTAATGGACGGTACTGTGTTTTAGGGGACATGGGTGCCTGGAATCATAAAATAACACTTTATTATCATTGTTGATCAGTTGACAATGCATATGTAGCAAAAATTTCATGGGTCCCCGCTTCTGCACAAGAGCAAACAGGCATATGACCAAAACCTGCTTTTTTCGCCGAGAAAAAGCACTAAATGCACGGTACTGTGTTTTGGGGGACATGGGTGCTTGGAATCATGAAATAACACTTTTTATCATTCATTGGTCAGTTGATGAAATGCATATGGAGCAAAAAAATCATGGGTCCCCCTTCTGCACAAGAGCAAAAACAGGCATATGACTGAAAACCAGCTTTTCTCGCCGAGAAAAGCTCACAAGGTACAGTACTGTGTTTTGGTGGACGTGGGTGCATGGAATCATGATATAACACTTTAGTATCATTCTTTGTCAGTTCATAATGGATACAAAGCAAAAAATTGCATGGGTCAGCCCTTCGGCACAAATTCAAACAGGCAGTGATCAGTGAGCTTTTCTCTCGCCGAAAAAAGCACTAAATTCACGGTACTGTGTTTTGGGGGACATGGGTGCTTGGAATCATAAAATAACACTTTAATATAATTCTTGGTCAGTTGACGATGCATATGGAGCAAAAAGTTCATGGGTCCCCGCTTCTGCACAAGACCAAACAGGCATATGACCAAAACCTGCTTTTCTCGCCGAGAAAAAGCACTAAACGCACGGTAGTGTGTTTTGGGGGACATGGGTGCATGGAATCATGAAATAACACTTTAGTATCATTCTTGGTCAGTTGATAATGGAAATAAAGCAAAAAATTCATGGATCACCCCTTCTGCACAAGTTCAAAGAGGCAGTAGTGACTGTGAGCTTTTCTCGCCGAGAAAAGCACTTAAAAAGACGGGACTGTGTTTTTTGGGGACATGGGTGCCAGGAATCATAAAATAACACTTTAGTATCATTCTTGGTCAGTTGATAATGGATAATAAAGCAAAAAAATTCCATGGATCACCCCTTTGCACAAGTTCAAACAGGCCAGTGACTGTGAGCTTTTCTCGCCGAGAAAAGCACTTAATGGACGGTACTGTGTTTTGGGGGGACATGGGTGCCTGGAATCATAAAATAACACTTTAGTATCATTCTTTGTCAGTTGATAATGGATATAAAGCAAAAAATTCCATGGGTCCCCCCCTTCTGCACAAGTGCAAACAGGCATATGACTGTGAGCTTTTCTCGCCGAGAAAAGCACTTAAAGGACAGTACTGTGTTTGATAGACATGGGTGCATGGAATCATGGAATCATAAAATAACACTTTTAGTATCATTCTTTGTCAGTTGATAATGGATATAAAGCAAAAAATTCCATGGGTCACCCCTTCTGCACAAGTGCAAACAGGCAGTGAGTGTGAGCTTTTCTCGCCGAGAAAAGCACTTAATGGACGGTACTGTGTTTTTGGGGACATCGGTGCCTGGAATCATAAAATAACACTTTATTATCATTCTTGATCAGTTGACAATGCATATGTAGCAAAAATTTCATGGGTCCCCCTTCTTCTGCACAAGAGCAAACAGGCATATGACTGAAAACCTGCTTTTCTCGCCGAGAAAAAGCACTAAAAAGCACGGTACTGTGTTTTGGGGGACATGGGTGCCTGGAATCATGAAATAACACTTTAGTATCATTCTTGGTCAGTTGACAATGCATATAAAGCAAAAAATTTCATGGGTCCCCCCTTCTGCACAAGTGCAAACAGGCATATGACTGAAAACCTGCTTTTCTCGCGAGAGAAAAGCACTTAAAAGGACGGTACTGTGTTTTGGGGACATGGGTGCATGGAATCATAAAATAACACTTTAGTATCATTCTTTGTCAGTTGATAATGGATATAAAGCAAAAATTTCATGGGTCACCCCTTCTGCACAAAGTCAAACAGGCAGTGATCAAAAGCTTTTCTCGCCGAGAAAAGCACTTAATGGACGGTACTGTGTTTTTGGGGGACATGGGTGCCTGGAATCATAAAATAACACTTTAATATCATTCTTGGTCAGTTGACAATGCATATGGAGCAAAAAAGTCATGGGGTCCCCCTTCTGCACAAGAGCAAACAGGCATATGACTGTGAAACCTGCTTTTCTCGCCGAGAAAAGCACTTAATGGACGGTACTGTGTTTTTGGGACATGGGTGCCTGGAATCATAAAATAACACTTTAGTATCATTCTTTGTCAGTTGATAATGGATATAAAGCAAAAATTCCATGGGTCACCCCTTCTGCACAAGTTCAAACAGGCCAGTGACTGTGAGCTTTTCTCGCCGAAAAGCACTTAATGGACGGTACTGTGTTTTGATAGACATGGGTGCCTGGAATCATAAAATAACACTTTAGTATCATTCTTGGTCAGTTGATAATGCATATGGAGCAAAAAAATTCATGGATCCCCCCTTCTGCACAAGAGCAAACAGGCATATGACTGTGAGCTGCTTTTCTCGCCGAGAAAAGCACTAAATGCACGGTACTGTGTTTTGATAGACATGGGTGCCTGGAATCATAAAATAACACTTTAATATCATTCTTGGTCAGTTGACAATGCATATGGAGCAAAAAGTTCATGGGTCGCCCCTTCTGCACAAGAGCAAACAGGCATATGTCTGAAAACCTGCTTTTTTTCTCGCCGAGAAAAGCACTTAATGAACGGTACTGTGTTTTGGGGGACATGGGTGCCTGGAATCATAAAAATAACACTTTTATATCATTGTTGGTCAGTTGATAATGGATATAAAGCAAAAATTCCATGGGTCACCCCTTCTGCAGAAGTTCAAACAGGCCGGTGAGTGTCAGCTTTTTTCTCGCCGAGAAAAGCACTTGTTGGGCCAGCGTAACACGTGGTCACCAATTGTTCTTTACCTCACGGGGGCACCATTTGCTGGGGCACCCTTTGTTGAGGTTGCCTACTAAGGGCACTAATTATTGGGGTTTGGCTATCCAAAATAGTTAATAATTATTAGAATAATAATTATTAATTATTAAATAATTAGATCTAATACATTAGATCACCTCGGGGCACCACCCTTGTTACAAGGGAAAGATAGCCAATTTATTAAATCAATCTCATAACTAGTACTAAATTGTCAATTTGGAACTCTGATTAATAATTAATTTAATAACTAGAACCAAAATTACCAGTTTAACAACGAGTTTAGGTAGAAGGAATTTGGAGTTCTTGACCCTGTAGAGGTTGGCGGAATTCACTCATGTGCAACATTAAACAGGCAACAGGTATGTTTAATAATCATTTATTAACAAGAATAAAAGAAAAGGAAACATACAATCTAGCTACAGTGTACTTTTTACAGGTGTGTGTGTGTGTGTGTGTGTGTGTGTGTGTGTGTGTGTGTGTGTGTGTGTGTGTGTGTGTGTGTGTGTGTGTCAAAATGGCTGCTGAGGCCTGGAGGCCCTGAACAAAGAAGATCTGTGGAGGCACTCAGACCATGTGCTGGGCGAGTGTGTGTGTGTGTGTGTGTGTGTGTGTGTGTGTGTGTGTGTGTGTGTGTTTCATGAGGTGCCAGGTTAGAGGAAGGATGGTTAGTTAGCATGCAAGCATAACCTAACTACATCTACTTAACAATGTGGCAGAGCCAACTATACAATAACCTGTCTACCAAACTGATCACAACACTCAGTAAACACAAATACATCAAATCACAGTCCTTGATTTATCTTTAGCTTAGCTTATCTTAGCTTGACTAGGCCCAGTTGGTGTTACCAGTTCTGGTGTGAGAGAAACTCTCTCTGGTGTGTTGCTCCTTTGGCTGGTGGTGCTGCATGGAATCATAAAATAACACTTCAGTATCAGTCTTTGTCACTAGATAACACATTTAGAACAAAAAGTTCATGGATAACCCTTCTGCTCAAGTGCAAACAGGTATATGACCAAAACGTGTTTTTTTCTCGTCGAGAAAAACCTCAAAAAGACACAAGTGTGTTTTTTTGAGGACATGGGTGCATGGAATCATAAAATAACACTTCAGTATCAGTCTTTGTCACTAGATAACACATTTAGAACAAAAAAAGTCATGGATAACCCCTTCTGCTCAAGTGCAAACAGGTATATGACCAAAAAACGTGTTTTTTCTCGTCGAGAAAACCTCAAAAAAAGGACACAAGTGTGTTTTTTGAGGACATGGGTGCATGGAATCATAAAAACACTTCAGTATCATCAGTCTTTGTCACTAGATAACACATTTAGAACAAAAAAAAGTCATGGATAACCCCTTCTGCTCAAGTGCAAACAGGTATATGACCAAAACGTGCTTTTTCTCGTCGAAAAAACCTCAAAAAAAACACAAAGTGTGTTTTTTGAGGACATGGGTGCATGGGATCATAAAATAACACTTCAGTATCAGTCTTTGTCACTAGATAACACATTTAGAACAAAAAGTTCATGGATAACCCCTTCTGCTCAAGTGCAAACAGGTATATGACCAAAACGTTCTTTTCTCGTCGAAAAACTCAAAAAAAGGACACAAGTGTGTTTTTTTTTTGACATGGGTGCATGGAATCATAAAATAACACTTCAGTATCAGTCTTTGTCACTAGATAACACATTTAGAACAAAAAGTTCATGGATAACCCCTTCTGCTCAAGTGCAAACAGGTATATGACCAAAAACGTGCTTTTCTCGTCGAGAAAAACTCAAAAAAGCACAAGTGTGTTTTTTTTTTGAGGACATGGGTGCATGGAATCATAAAATAACACTTCAGTATCAGTCTTTGTCACTAGATAACACATTTAGAACAAAAAAAGTTCATGGATAACCCCTTCTGCTCAAGTGCAAACAGGTATATATGACCAAACGTGCTTTTCTCTCGTCGAGAAAAAAACTCAAAAAAAAACACAAGTGTGTTTTTTGAGACATGGGTGCATGGAATCATAAAATAACACTTCAGTATCAGTCTTTGTCACTAGATAACACATTTAGAACAAAAAAAGTTCATGGATAACCCCTTCTGCTCAAGTGCAAACAGGTATATGACCAAAAACGTGTTTTTCTCGTCGATATGAAAAACCTTTCAAAAAAAACCTCACAAAAGTGTGTTTTTTTTTGAGGACATGGGTGCATGGAATCATAAAATAACACTTCAGTATCAGTCTTTGTCACTAGATAACACATTTAGAGCAAAAAGTTCATGGGTAACCCCTTCTGCTCAAGTGCAAACAGGTATATATATGACAAAACGTGCTTTTCTCGTCGAGAAAACCTCAAAAAGGACACAAGTGTGTTTTTGAGGACATGGGTGCATGGAATCATAAAATAACACTTTAGTATCAGTCTTTGTCACTAGATAACATATTTAGAACAAAAAGTTCATGGAAAACCCCTTCTGCTCAAGTGCAAACGGGTTATATGACCAAAACGTGCTTTTCTCGTCGAGAAAACCTCAAAAAAACAAGTGTGTTTTTTTGGACATGGGTGCATGGAATCATAAAATAACACTTCAGTATCAGTCTTTGTCACTAGATAACACATTTAGAACAAAAAGTTCATGGATAACCCGTTCTGCTCAAGTGCATGGAATCATAAAATATATCAACTAGATAACACATTTAGAACAAAAAGTTCATGGATAACCCGTTCTGCTCAAGTGCAAACAGGTATATGACCAAAACGTGTTTTTCTCGTCGAAAAAAAACAAAAAAAAAGGACACAAGTGTGTTTTACATGACATGGGTGCATGGAATCATAAAATAACACTTCAGTATCAGTCTTTGTCACTAGATAACACATTTAGAGCAAAAAGTTCATGGGTAACCCCTTCTGCACAAGTGCAAACAGGTATATGACCAAAACGTGCTTTTCTCGTCGAGAAAAACCTCAAAAAAAAAGACACAAGTGTGTTTTTGAGAGGACATGGGTGCATGGAATCATAAAATAACACTTCAGTATCAGTCTTTGTCACTAGATAACACATTTAGAACAAAAAGTTCATGGATAACCCCTTCTGCTCAAGTGCAAACAGGTATATGACCAAAACGTGCTTTTTTTTCTCGTCGAAAAAAAACTCAAAAAAAACCTCACAAGTGTGTTTTTGGACATGGGTGCATGGAATCATAAAATAACACTTCAGTATCAGTCTTTGTCACTAGATAACACATTTAGAACAAAAAAAAATGGATAACCCCTTCTGCTCAAGTGCAAACAGGTATAACAGGTATATGACCAAAACGTGCTTTTTTTCGTCGAGAAAACCTCAAAAAGGACACAAGTGTGTTTTTTTTGAGGACATGGGTGCATGGAATCATAAAATAACACTTCAGTATCAGTCTTTGTCACTAGATAACACATTTAGAACAAAAAAAAAGTTCATGGATAACCCCTTCTGCTCAAGTGCAAACAGGTATATGACCAAAACGTGTTTTTTTTCTCGAGAAAAACTCAAAAAAGGACACAAGTGTGTTTTTTTTTTGACATGGGTGCATGGAATCATAAAATAACACTTCAGTATCAGTCTTTGTCACTAGATAACACATTTAGAACAAAAAGTTCATGGATAACCCCTTCTGCTCAAGTGCAAACAGGTATATGACCAAAACGTGTTTTTCTCGTCGAAAAAAAACCTCAAAAAAGGACACAAGTGTGTTTTTGAGGACATGGGTGCATGGAATCATAAA
>JAFBJZ010000750.1:0-10390 GCA_016785225.1 Psettodes erumei | reverse complement strand
CAAATTATCACAGGCAGTGAAATTGACTCTGTTCGTGACGGGTGAAAAATGTATGACTTTTAGTGTAATGTTTAACAAAATCATCACTTTTGAGTTGGTGTTCAAGTGTCATTCATTTAACATTATGTTCACGCACGAATATATCAGATATCATGTGACAGGTGAAAGTGTATGACAATTAGTGTAATTAACGAAATCATCAGTTTTGAGTTGTTCAGTTAGCATTAAAGCTAAAAAAAAAATATGGCGAACGGGCCATTTTAAAAACAAACGCTAAAAGTTGTGCATGTTCGCACGCGCCATGGAGAACACTGAGGCGTCTGACGTCGCTGTGGTCGACCTGGGGTCGCTTGTAAATCGATGGTGAGTTTGCATGAAATAATTAATGAATAAATAAGGAGCATTAAATCCATAATCCAAATCTGTACACGCTGTGCAAGTTCATTCAAACTCAGTGGAAACATGCTCGTCCTTTCAAAGCGCCTCTCGTCCACCTGCAGACCAGTGTTGTTGAGTTGAGACATTTGTGTACATAATCCTCGGAGATTATTCACGTTATCGCGACAGTTGTTGTTTATGTTTTGATGAAGTAAAACTATCATCTCAGGACTTTTACGATAATGTTACCGGTCGTCTGGCCTTGATGAAACGAAGAAGGTGGTTAGTCATGGTCACTGTAAAGAGCCGTGAAAACATGACGGTTTGTGTTCATTTTTCAACAGTTTGAAGCAGGAGCTTGAAACATGAATCTTAAGACCTTCCACATGTCAGTCTCTGCACGCACACCAACAAACATCATTTTTAGAAAGCAGTTCAGATGCAGCCAACGACGGATGTTTCAAACAGTGTTCAACATTTGAAACAAGCAGACAAGGAATTTGAAGGATATTTAAATCCTGTTTCATTCACACGTCACATGTCAAAACAGAGTTTGTTTGGAATTGTTTTTAGGTCAGAAGTGTAATTTTTTAATTCAGGCTATATTTTGCCTGATCGTGTCATGACCAATGTGACTAATGTTCTGCTGTTTGTGTTGTGTTCTTTCTTTTTAGCTCATCTGTTCATCAAACTGCCACATTTCCTTCAAGTATACATGATCAACTTGAGGAACCGTCCGCTGAGCACATCAGCCGTGGAGTCCATGCACGTGACCGTGCTCAGCCTGTACCACAACCTGGTCACAGGTTCCAAGGACTTCCCTATTATCACAGCGGGAGGCTATTTCTTCTCATTTCAGAAGGAAACACTCATTCCTGATGTCAGGCAGAGCCAGAGGGAGAACACCGGCCCGTCCCCTGTAACGAAGCGCACACGGGTATGATGGTGCCACCTGCCGGCTCCAGCTCTCGTCCTTTCTTCACTCCGGTTCATCCTGAGAAGGCGAGTTTCCAAGCGCTGAAGGCGGACCGCAGGAACTGTGTCCGCCACATGACGTTTGAAGGAAGAACGTTCACCAGGGTCATCTCCATTGTGTACGAGACTGAGACCAGCGAGATGTTCAACTGCTGGAGAGTGACAGACTACAGTGAAGACGGAGACCTCCTCACGTCAGTCTACTGTCGGTTCAGCGCCAACATGCAGCTGGTCGCAGATAGTCAGAAGAGAAAGGACAGAGAGGGAGGAAGCAGCGACGACAGCCTGTCTCCTCCAAAGAAGCGCTTGAGAGTGTGATAGGACGGTCCAACAGTCCACCACTTCTCCTGCTTTGTGCCACTGCAGAGTGAGGATGTTGACACCTGAGGGCGAGCCTGTGCGTCTGGCCAGGCTGGAGACCACCACGGTAGCATCTTGCACCTGCATGAAGAATATGGTTGTGTGACAAGGTCAAGGCGCACAGCTCAGTGTTTTTGTTGTGCAGTGCACCTTCCTTTATTGTCAAGGATCAAAACCTGGAGCAGCAAGACTTGGAACGGCAACCTCACCAAGAAGGGAAAAAGCCAATTTATTAAATCAATCTCATAACTAGTACTAAATTGTCAATTTGGAACTCTGATTAATAATTAATTTAATAACTAGAACCAAAATTACCAGATTAACAACTAGTTTAGGTAGAAGGAATTTGGAGTTCTTGACCGTGTAGAGGTTGGCGGAATTCACTCTTGTGCAACATTAAACAGACAACAGGTATGTTAAATAATCATTTATTAACAAGAATAAGAGAAAAGGAAACATACAATCTAGCTACAGTGTACTTTCTACAGGTGTGTGTGTGTGTGTGTGTGTGTGTGTGTGTGTGTGTGTGTGTCTGGGTGTGTCATGGCTGCTGAGGCCTGGAGGCCCTGAACAAAGAAGATCTGTGGAGGCACTCAGACCATGTGCTGGGTGAGTGTGTGTGTGTGTGTGTGTGTGTGTGTGTGTGTGTGTGTGTGTGTTTCAGGTGCCAGGTTAGAGGAAGGATGGTTAGTTAGCATGCAAGCGTAACCTAACTTCATCTACTTAACAATGGCAGAGCCAACAATACAATAACCTGTCTACCAAACTGATCACAACACTCAGTAAACACAAATACATCAACTCACAGTCCTTGATTTATCTTTAGCTTAGCTTATCTTAGCTTGACTAGGCCCAGTTGGTGTTACCAGTTCTGGTGTGAGAGAAACTCTCTCTGGTGTGTTGCTCCTTTGGCTGGTGGTTCCTGATGGAAGGGCCAAGCTGAGAGAGTTAGAATTCCAATGTTGGAAGGCAGTCTTTGCTGTGTGGTCCTGATGGCAGACGCTGGAGGGAAACTGGCCGCTCCTTTGACGTAGTTGGTTAGCAGCTCGGTGCTAACTCGCTGTGTGGCTCCTGTTGTATGGAGGATTAACCTACAAACCTTGTGTTTGTTGGCCAATGGAGTTTGTTTGCCGGATCTTGATTGTTCCTCAGCAGGCTCTCGCGTCGCTGCTGTGAGGAAAGGTCTGAGGATCTGCTTTGGTCAGCAAGCTACCTCAGACAGCCAGCTGCAGCTGCACAGCTGGGGGTCCCTGGAGAGTGGTTCCAGGGCTTGGAGAAGAGAAGAGAAGAGAAGAAGAGAAAGAAGAGAAGAGAGAGAGAATAAAGGCTGAGCACAGCCTTTATATGACTTGATGACCTCAGAGGTCACATGCCACAGTCATCCAGTGGTGGCTGCTGGATCGGATTTCACACCTGGAAGGTTGTGGGACTTTAAGGTTCCGGTGCTTTCCTTTGTCTCCAAGACAAAGAAAGCCATGTGGTCGAAACTTGGTTATGCGTGGTGAGCCTCCATTGCTCACCACCAGGTTCAGGTCCCAACATTCCCCCTTTGGTCTCACAATCTCACTTGAGGTGTGATCGTGAGAGCACAAGTGTCCGTCGCGTAATCCAAGTTGGAAAAGTTCATTCATGGCAATGACATCTGGGCAGTCTGTTAACCAACTATCTATCTTAGCTAAGCCAGGATAAAATCATCAGGACACACAACTGAAATACACCTAAGCACATTGACAGTTACTAACAGTGTTAGTGAGGAGAAGAATGTCAGTGATTTAATTTGTTAGGGTAAGATGCAGAGAAAGAGTGGCACCTACATTGACAAAGCCATTTCCAAATGTCCAAGAGTTTTGTGGTCCACTCATTGGATCCTGTTAGAACGCTTATTATTTAATGCACAACTCGGTCTGATCTTAACAGAACTAACAATTTGGCCTTCATGCAGATGTTGCTATGGAAGGACGTCGTGACATTTCAAAATCTTATTGTCAATGGCTGTATCATTGTCTGAATGTGTCCTAAAGTTGGTGTTGGATAGGATGTATGAATAGCAAAATACTACCAAGGAGTTGGTTCAGCTGTATTTGCAAAGTTAGACAGTGGGTCTGAGTCCAATTAGAATTTAGGCTTCCTCAGCTAATAGTGACAGGTGTAGCTATTAGTGAGTTAACTATAGGGTTTGCTGCTGTTGCTAACAACCTACAAGTTTGCCTATTTAACTATGAGGAAAGTAAAGTACTTCAAGTACATACTAACAGTACAGGGATGGACGGTGTTACTGTGAAGAAGGAATTCTGAATTTGCGGTGCCTTAAGTTCTTCTGAACTTGTGGCTCAGGGCTGTAACGCTCGGGGAGCCAAAGGCATAAACATCTTCAGAGGCATGGTCACTGTCTAGATAATGATCAGATTCAAAGCTGTACTCAGAGATGCTGCGATCATCGTCTGAGTAGTCTATCGGCTGATCATACTGCTGGGCCATAATTTCAGAGTAAGGCTTTCTACAGCTTCGACTGTGCGAATGCCTATCTCGGGGAAGTTGGCGGGCATGGCGGTCACGCTCAGTGTACCTGTGTGGCCCTTTATCACCCCCCCCTTGGTCTGTTGTGAGGGTGAAGTTTTGAGGTGACGGATCTGGGTGATGCCTTGGTGGTTGAGCTGGAAGGCTCAACTGTCTTCCCTCTTGCTTTGGAAGCGACAACAGTTTCCCAAGCCACCTGTGTCATCTTCCTGATGTCCTGCATCGAGGGGTCACCTTGGCGTGTCATGAGTACAACATGAGTACGTACACACATGGGTGGAGGTTCTGCAAGAATAAGGACTTGAAGGTGGAGTTTTCTTC
Organism: Psettodes erumei; assembly: GCA_016785225.1. Taxonomy (NCBI): domain Eukaryota; kingdom Metazoa; phylum Chordata; class Actinopteri; order Pleuronectiformes; family Psettodidae; genus Psettodes; species Psettodes erumei. The sequence continues at coordinate 5,839 of JAFBJZ010000750.1, read as the reverse complement.
TAAGCCCGGTGCATTCCTACCCTGGAAGTACACATGTCTCAAACGTTTGTAGTAGTCTCTGGGATGCTCATGACGTGTATGTTTGATTTGAAGGGCTGCAACCATTGAGCCGATCTCATCAGCAGTAGAAGAGAATTCTTCTATCAGTGCCTGACGGAGCTCTGTGTAGTCATCGCTGACTCTGGGAGGTTGTGACTGGATAAACTTGTGGACAGCTTTAGAGCTTGTCTTCCATACAAGTTTAACTTTCTCCCTTTGGGTTGCATGGGGCAAATCAATTAGGGCATGGTCTAAATCCCTAACGTAATTTTCAATGTTATGATCACAGCTGTCTGGATCAAAATGTTCAATGTCTTTAGCAAGGAACTCAAGCACTTTGAAGCGGGGACACTGTGAGGTCCGGGCATGTGCGTCATGTGCAACAGTTATCTCTGGTGGGAAGGCAGGGGCTGAGCACTCCTGAGGTGTTCTAGTCCCCCCTTTGGAGAGATGGGCACGGCTGAGAGAGTCTTGCATCATGGGCTGGAAAGGACACTGGGGAGAATATCTTCTGGATGATAAACTATGTGTCTCTTCATCGTCAAATTCAGAGAGATGGGAAGTCAGCCAACTGTTACCTCGGTCTCTCAGAGGAGGTTGAGAAACTGACTCCATTCCCAGGAACTTAGGGTCGGCTGGGAATTGTTCCTGTCTTCTGACTGGAGAGGGTGTTAACCTCTCACTACAGGAGGAGTGTGAATCAGAATAACCAGAATCACAATGGCTCGACGGTTGTTGTGTGAGAAAGACAACCTGACTTAAGCCTTAAGAACTCCTCTTTGTGTGCACAAAGATCAGACTCTGCTGAGTGCAGGTCTGCTAAGTAGCGCATAGCTTTCTTATTGGCCATTTGTACCTCATGGAGGAGGCAAGCAGTTTGCGCTCTAAGAGACTCTACTTCCTTCTCTAGGGCTGTTTTGCTCTGAAAGGCAAGGCTGGTTTGCCTGTGAAAGTTCAGAAGCAGACAACTTAACAATGGACCTTTGGATGTGGTTTATGCATCACATCTGCCATTAAGTAGGGAATCTATCTCTTCCCTGCCCTCACTGAAATTCAACTTGCCGATGAATTCTGAGTAGCCAGGGTTTAGGCTCTGTGCGAGGGAGGACATGAATTGCTCTACACAGGGGTTCTCCATTGTTGTGTGGAATGGAAGGAAGGTGTCAAAAAACAACACTACAACAAAGCAATGGTTTAGCAGTGCTATGGCAAGTCTAGTGACTCAAGTAAGCTTGGTAACCAAGTAAATGCAGGTTGGCAAGGTTACCTAATAAACTAAACATGCACTAACTGAAATGCAGGGCAGTAACAGTTAGCGGTGTGACTTTTTTAAAAGTTAACTCAGGCTGGAACACGTGTGTAACAGCAAGGTATGCAACTTTATGTTTCACAGGGTGGGTAGCACACTGTGGCTCTATCTCAGACTCCTTATCTTCTCTTATCTCAGGCTGAAATGCATGGCAGTAACAGCAGGGCACAAGTTCTTTATGTCACAGGGCCGTGTGGCGCGCTGTGGTTTAATTCAACAGGGGAGCACTTAAGTCAGCAGGAAACAGCTTGACTGAATTGCATTGAATATATAATATTCAAATGCCGAAGGGAATTCTTACAATTCCAGAAGCGTAGGCTCAACTTGAATTAGCTAGCAGCAAAAGCAACTCTTAGTGTAACCCTATGGGACGCTATGGTAGTTATTAAATAACAAATTATTAATAAATGATCAATTTATGAATACATTAATTATCACCACACTACCTGTATGTCAATACAACTGGACATCTACTCCTGTGGTAGAGTAGTGGGATTGAACGACTTTTGGCTAGTCTAAAAGTTATTCCAAATATTTTTCACCTTAGCCAAACTTATGCTGAAATTAATATTGCACAATTATGAATATCTGCCAACAGTACTCGGCCTCACACGGGGCACCATTTGTTGGGCCAGCGTAACACGTGGTCACCAATTGTTCTTTACCTCACGGGGGCACCATTTGCTGGGGCACCCTTTGTTGAGGTTGCCTACTAAGGGCACTAATTATTGGGGTTTGGCTATCCAAAATAGTTAATAATTATTAGAATAATAATTATTAATTATTAAATAATTGGATCTAATACATTAGATCACCTCGGGGCACCACCCTTGTTACAAGGGAAAGATAGCCAATTTATTAAATCAATCTCATAACTAGTACTAAATTGTCAATTTGGAACTCTGATTAATAATTAATTTAATAACTAGAACCAAAATTACCAGATTAACAACTAGTTTAGGTAGAAGGAATTTGGAGTTCTTGACCGTGTAGAGGTTGGCGGAATTCACTCTTGTGCAACATTAAACAGACAACAGGTATGTTAAATAATCATTTATTAACAAGAATAAGAGAAAAGGAAACATACAATCTAGCTACAGTGTACTTTCTACAGGTGTGTGTGTGTGTGTGTGTGTGTGTGTGTGTGTGTCAAAATGGCTGCTGCTGAGTCTGGAGGCCCTGAACAAAGAAGATCTGTGGAGGCACTCAGACCATGTGCTGGGTGAGTGTGTGTGTGTGTGTGTGTGTGTGTGTGTGTGTGTGTGTGTGTGTTTCATGAGGTGCCAGGTTAGAGGAAGGATGGTTAGTTAGCATGCAAGCGTAACCTAACTTCATCTACTTAACAATGTGGCAGAGCCAACAATACAATAACCTGTCTACCAAACTGATCACAACACTCAGTAAACACAAATACATCAACTCACAGTCCTTGATTTATCTTTAGCTTAGCTTATCTTAGCTTGACTAGGCCCAGTTGGTGTTACCAGTTCTGGTGTGAGAGAAACTCTCTCTGGTGTGTTGCTCCTTTGGCTGGTGGTTCCTGATGGAAGGGCCAAGCTGTTTGTCTTTCAGAAAAAAGAGAGGAAACACCTTGAGGAGAAAGACAAAGGCCTCAAGACAAGTAAAGGAGACTCAGTGAAGAGTGAACCCTCTCATTCAATAAGGTAAATAATCATTTCATTCAGGCCATCTTCAGACTTCCTATGCAGATTAATAGTTCTTCTGTTTCTCTCATTATTCATGAACTATTATGTTTTTTGCCTTCTATCTGTGTTTTAGAGAAAAGTCTGGAAACACCTTGAGGAGAAAGACAAAATCCTCAAGACAGACAGGACAAGCAAAGGAGACTCCATTAAGAGTGAACCCTGTCCTTTAGTAAGGTAAATAATCATTTCATTCAGGTCATCATCAGACTTCCTATGCAGATGAACAGTTCTTGTGGTGTTTCAAATATTAACTCTTACTTTGACTTGTCTCTTATTTGTCTTTTTGTGAAAAAAGAAGAAAGACCTTGATGAGAAGAGGGACAAAGACCTGCAGACAGAAAGGACAAGTAAAGGAGACTTCATGAAGAGTGAACCCTCTCATTTAAGGTAAATAAACATTTAATCTGTGTTATTTTAAGACTTTCCATAGAGATGAACAGTTCTTGTGGTGATAAAGTTATTAACTCTTCCTTTTACTTGTCTCCTATTTTCTCTGTTAGAAAAAAGAGAGGAAACATCTTGAGGAGAAAGACAAAGGCGTCAAGACAGACAGGACAAGCAAAGGAGACTCCATTAAGAGTGAACCCTGTCCTTTAGTAAGGTAAATAATCATTTCATTCAGGTCATCATCAGACTTCCTATGCAGATGAACAGTTCTTGTGGTGTTGAAGTTATTAACTCTTATTTTTTCTTGTCTTCTATTTGTCTTTTAGAGAAAAGAGAGGAAACACCTTGAGGAGAAAGACAAAGGCCTCAAGACAAGTAAAGGAGACTCAGTGAAGAGTGAACCCTCTCATTCAATAAGGTAAATAATCATTTCATTCAGGTCATCATCAGACTTCCTATGCAGATTAATAGTTCTTCTGTTTCTCTCATTATTCATGAACTATTATGTTTTTTTTTGCTTCTATCTGTGTTTTAGAGAAAAAAGTGGAAACACCTTGAGGAGAAAGACAAAATCCTCAAGACAGACAGGACAAGCAAAGGAGACTCCATTAAGAGTGAACCCTGTCCTTTAGTAAGGTAAATAATCATTTCATTCAGGTCATCATCAGACTTCCTATGCAGATGAACAGTTCTTGTGGTGTTTGAAATTATTAACTCTTACTTTTTTTGTCTTCTATTTGTCTTTTTGAAAAAAAGAGAAAACCTTGAGGAGAAAGACAAAGACCTGCAGACAGACAGACAAGAGACTCTCATGAAGAGTGAACCCTCTCATTTAATAAGGTAAATAATCATTTCATTCAGGTCATCATCAGACTTCCTATGCAGATGAACAGTTCTTGTGGTGTTGAAGTTATTAACTCTTATTTTTTCTTGTCTTCTATTTGTCTTTTAGAGAAAAGAGAGGAAACACCTTGAGGAGAAAGACAAAGGCCTCAAGACAAGTAAAGGAGACTCAGTGAAGAGTGAACCCTCTCATTCAATAAGGTAAATAATCATTTCATTCAGGTCATCATCAGACTTCCTATGCAGATTAATAGTTCTTCTGTTTCTCTCATTATTCATGAACTATTATGTTTTTTGCCTTCTATCTGTGTTTTAGAGAAAAGTCTGGAAACACCTTGAGGAGAAAGACAAAATCCTCAAGACAGACAGGACAAGCAAAGGAGACTCCATTAAGAGTGAACCCTGTCCTTTAGTAAGGTAAATAATCATTTCATTCAGGTCATCATCAGACTTCCTATGCAGATGAACAGTTCTTGTGGTGTTAAAATATTAACTTTTACTTTGATTTGTCTCTTATTTGTCTGTTTGTGAAAAAAGAAGAAATACCTTGATGAGAAGAGGGACAAAGATCTGCAGACAGAAACAGAAAGTAAATGAGACTCCATGAAGAGTGAACCCTCTCATTTAATCAGATAAAAATCATCTAATTCATGTCATCATCAGATTTCTTATGCAGATTAACAACTGCTGTTGTGCTCAACTTATTAACTCATACTTGTCTTCTGTTTGTCTTTTCATGAAAAAAACAGGAAAGAACTTGAGGAGGAAAGAGAAGAAACACCTTGAGGAGAAAGACAAAGACCTCAAGACAGAAAGGACAAGTAGTGAAGAGTCAACCCACTCATTTAATATGGTAGATAATTATTTAATTAATGACATCATCACACTTCCTCTGTAGATTAAGAGTTCTTGTGGTGTTGAAGTTATTAACTGTTACTTTGACTTGTCTTCTATTTGTCTTTTAGTGAAAAACAGGAAAGAACTTGAGGAGAAGAGGGACAAGATCTACAGACAGAAAATACAAGCAAAAGAGACTCCGTAAAAAGTGAAGCTTCTCATTTAATAAGGTAAATAAACATTTAATTCATGTCATTATCAGACTTCGTATGTAGATGAACAATTCTTGTGGTGTTGAAGTTATTAACTCCTATTTTTTCTTGTCTGCTATTTGACTTTTAGAGAAAAGAGAGGAAACACGTTGAGGAGAAAGACAAAGACCTGCAGACAGAAAAGACAAGCAAAAGAGACTCTGTGAAGAGTGAAGTTTCTCATTTAATACGGTAAATGTGCTGAAGGACAGCTTTGGAGGGAGTAAATGGGAGATTGAATTTCAAGATATGCGCCCCCTGCTGTCGGAAAGAAGTCGTGGCAGAGTAGACTGAGGGATCGGGGGAAGCGTACGACCAGGGAAAGAGAGACTTTTACTGGACTATCATTATTGTTGTTATTCCAGTCAGGAGCTATACATGTGCATTCTTATACCAGTGAGTGTAATGTTTATGGTTGTTGAATCATTTCATACTGTTCATGATAGTCTATCCCTATGTTGATAATC
>JAFBJZ010000749.1:0-12809 GCA_016785225.1 Psettodes erumei | reverse complement strand
TCATATGCCTGTTTGCTTTCGTGCAGAAGCGGGGACCCATGAACTTTTCGCTTCACATATATTGTCAACTGACCAAGAATGATATAAAAGTGTTATTTCATGATTCCAGGCACCGATGTCTATCAAAACATAGTACCGTCCATTAAGTGCTTTTCTCGGCGAGAAAAGCTCACACTCACTGCTCTGTTTGCTCTTGTGCAGAAGGGGTGACCCATGGAATTTTTGCTTTATATCCATTATCAAGTGACCAACAATGATATAAAAGTGTTATTTTTATTATTCCAGGCACCCATGTCCCCCAAAACACAGTACCGTGCATTTCGTCCTTTTCTCTGAGAGAAAAGCAAGTTTTGGTCATATGCCTGTTTGCTCTTGTGCAGAAGCGGGGACCCATGAACTTTTCGCTCCATACATGTTGTCAACTGACCAAGGATGATATGAAAGTGTTATTTTATCATTCCAGGCACCGATGTCTATCAAAACACACTACCGTCCATTAAGTGCTTTTCTCGGCGAGAAAAGCAGGTTTTGGTCATATGCCTGTTTGCTCTTGTGCAGAAGCGTGGATCCATGAACTTTTTGCTCTATATGCATTGTCAACTGACCACGAATGATATGAAAGTGTTATTTTATGATTCCAGGCACCGATGTCTATCAAAAGACAGTACCGTCCATTAAGTGCTTTTCTCGGCGAGAAAAGCTGACACTCACCGGCCTGTTTGAACTTGTGCAGAAGGGGGACCCATGGAAATTGTTGCTTTATATCCATTATCAACTGACCAACAATGATATTAAAGCGTTATTTTATGATTCCCGGCAGCGATGTCCCCCAAAACACAGTACCGTTCATGAAGTGCTTTTCTCGGCAAGAAAAGAAGGTTTTGATTATATGCCTGTTTGCTCTTGTACAGAAGTGGGGACCCATGAACTTTTTGGTCCATATGCATTGTCAACTGACCAAGAATGATATTAAAGTGTTATTTTATGATTCCAGGCACCGATGTCTATCAAAACACAGTACCATCCATTTTCTCGGCGAGAAAAGCTATCACTCACCGGCCTGTTTGAACTTGTGCAGAAGGGGGACCCATGGAATTTTTGCTTTATATCCATTATAAACTGACCAACAATGATATAAAAGTGTTATTTTTATGATTCCAGGCACCCATGTCCCCCAAAACACAGTACCGTGCATTTCGTCCTTTTCTCTGAGAGAAAAGCAAGTTTTAGTCATATGCCTGTTTGCTCTTGTGCAGAAGCGGAGACCCATGAACTTTTCGCTGCATATATATTGTCAACTGACCAAGAATGATATGAAAGTGTTATTTTATGATTCCAGGCACCGATGTCTATCAAAACACAGTACCGTCCATCAAGTGCTTTTCTCGGCGAGATATATAAACACCTGACCGTCCATTAAGTGCTTTTCTCGGCGAGAAAAGCTCACACTCACCGGCCTGTTTGAACTTGTGCAGAAGGGGTGACCCATGGAATTTTTGCTTTATATCCATTATCAAGTGACCAAAAATGGTATAAAAGTGTTATTTTTATTATTCCAGGCACCCATGTCCCCCAAAACACAGTACCGTGCATTTTGTGCTTTTCTCTGTAGGAAAAGCAGGCTTTGGTCATATGCCTGTTTGCTTTCGTGCAGAAGCGGGGACCCATGAACTTTTCGCTTCACATATATTGTCAACTGACCAAGAATGATATAAAAGTGTTATTTCATGATTCCAGGCACCGATGTCTATCAAAACACAGTACCGTCCATTAAGTGCTTTTCTCGGCGAGAAAAGCTCACACTCACTGCTCTGTTTGCTCTTGTGCAGAAGGGGTGACCCATAGAATTTTTGCTTTATATCCATTATCAAGTGACCAACAATGATATAAAAGTGTTATTTTTATTATTCCAAGCACCCATGTCCCCCAAAACACAGTACCGTGCATTTCGTCCTTTTCTCTGAGAGAAAAGCAAGTTTTGGTCATATGCCTGTTTGCTCTTGTGCAGAAGCGGGGACCCATGAACTTTTCGCTCCATACATGTTGTCAACTGACCAAGGAGGATATGAAAGTGTTATTTTATCATTCCAGGCACCGATGTCTATCAAAACACACTACCGTCCATTAAGTGCTTTTCTTTCTCGAGAAAAGCAGGTTTTGGTCATATGCCTGTTTGCTCTTGTGCAGAAGCGTGGATCCATGAACTTTTTGCTCCATATGCATTGTCAACTGACCAACAATGATATAAAAGTGTTATTTCATGATTCCAGGCACCCATGTCCCCCAAAACACAGTACCGTGCATTAAGTGCTTTTCTCGGCGAGAAAAGCAGGTTTTGGTCATATGCCTGTTTGCTCTTGTGCAGAAGGGGTGACCCATGGAATTCTTGCTTAATATCCATTATCAACTGACGAACAATGATATTAAAGTGTTATTTTGTGATTCCAGGCAGCGATGTCTATCAAAACACAGTACAGTTCATTAAGTGCTTTTCTCGGCGAGAAAAGCAGGTTTTGGTCATATGCCTGTTTGCTCTTGTGCAGAAGGGGTGACCCATGGAATTTGTTTTCTTTATATCCATTACCAACTGACAAAGAATGATACTAAAGTGTTATTTCATGATTCCCTGCAACCATCTCCCCCAAAACACAGTACCGTGCATTTCGTGCTTTTCTCTGCGAGAAAAAGCATGTTTTGGTCATATGCCTGTTTGCTCTTGTGCAGAAGCGGGGACCCATGAACTTTTTGCTTCATATATATTGTCAACTGACCAAGAATGATATGAAAGTGTTATTTTATGATTCCAGGCACCGATGTCTATCAAAACACAGTACCGTCGATTAAGTGCTTTTCTCGGCGAGAAAAGCTGACACTCACCGGCCTGTTTGAACTTGTGCAGAAGGGGTGACCCATGGAATTTTTGCTTTATATCCATTATCAACTGACCAACAATGATATAAAAGTGTTATTTTTATGATTCCAGGCACCCATGTCCCCAAAAACACAGTACCGTGCATTTCGTGCTTTTCTCGGCGAGAAAAGCAGCTTTTGGTCATATACCTGTTTGCTCTTGTGCAGAAGCGTGGATCCATGAACTTTTTGCTCCATATATGTTGTCAACTGACCAACAATGATATAAAAGTGTTATTTCATGATTCCAGGCACCCATGTCCCCCAAAACACAGTACCGTTCATTAAGTGCTTTTCTCGGCGAGAAAAGCAGGTTTTGGTCATATGCCTGTTTGCTCTTGTGCAGAAGCGGGGACCCATCAACTTTTTGCTCCATATGCATTGTCAACTGACCAAGAATGATATTAAAGTGTTATTTTATGATTCCAGGCACCGATGTCTATCAAAACACAGTACCGTGCATTAGGTGCTTTTCTCGGCGAGATATAAAAACACATGACCGTCCATTAAGTGCTTTTCTCGGTGAGAAAAGCTCACACTCACCGGCCTGTTTGAACTTTTACAGAAGGGGTGACCTATGGAATTCTTTGGTTTATATCCATTATCAACTGACAAAGAATGATACTAAAGTGTTATTTCATGATTCCATGCATCCATGTCCCCCCAAACACAGTACCGTGCATTTAGTGCTTTTCTCAGCAAGAAAAAACAGCTTTCGGTCATATGCCTGTTTGCTCTTGTGCAGAAGCGTGAATCCATGAACTTTTTGCTCCATATGCATTGTGAACTGACCAACAATGATATAAAAGTGTTATTTCATGATTCCAGGCACCCATGTTCCCCAAAACACAGTACCGTTCATTAAGTGCTTTTGTCGGCGAGAAAACCAGGTTTTGGTCATATGCCTCTTTGCTCTTGTGCAGAAGCGGGGACCCATGAACTTTTTCCTTCATATGCATTGTCAACTGACCAAGAATGATATTAAAGTGTTATTTTATGATTCCAGGCACCGATGTCTTTCAAAACACAGTACCGTGCATTCGGTGCTTTTCTCGGCGAGATATAAAAACACATGACTGTCCATTAAGTGCTATTCTCGGCGAGAAAAGCTCACACTCACCGGCCTGTTTGAACTTGTGCAGAAGGGGTGACCCATGGAATTCTTGCTTCATATCCATTATCAAGTGACCAACAATTATATAAAAGTGTTATTTTTATGATTCCAGGCACGCATGTCCCCCAAAACACAGTACCGTGCATTTTGTGCTTTTCTCTGCGAGAAAAGCAGGTTTTGGTCATATGCCTGTTTGCTCTTGTGCAGAAGCGGGGACCCATGAACTTTTCGCTTCATATATATTGTCAACTGACCAAGAATGATATGAAAGTGTTATTTTATGATTCCAGGCACCGATGTCTATCAAAACACAGTACGGTCCATTAATGGCTTTTCTCGGCGAGAAAAGCTGACACTCACCGGCCTGTTTAAACTTGTGCAGAAGGGGTGACCCATGGAATTTTCCTTAATATCCATTATCAACTGACCAACAATGATATAAAAGTGTTATTTATATGATTCCAGGCACCCATGTCCCCCAAAACACAGTACCGTGCATTAAGTGCTTTTCTCGGCGAGATACAGAAACACATGACCGTCCATTAAGTGCTTTTCTCGGTGAGAAAAGCTCACACTCACCGGCCGGTTTGAACTTGTACAGAAGGGGTGACCCATGGAATTTTTTGCTTTATATCCATTATCAACTGACAAAGAATGATACTAAAGTGTTATTTCATGATTCCATGCACCCATGTCCCCCAAAACACAGTACCGTGCATTTAGTGCTTTTCTCGGCGAGAAAAGCAGCTTTTGGTCATATGCCTGTTTGCTCTTGTGCAGAAGCGTGGATCCATGAACTTTTTGCTCCATATGCATTGTCAACTGACCAACAATGATATAAAAGTGTTATTTCATGATTCCAGGCACCCATGTCCCCAAAACACAGTACCGTTCATTAAGTGCTTTTCTCGGCGAGAAAAGCAGGTTTTGGTCAAATGCCTGTTTGCTCTTGTGCAGAAGCGTGGATCCATGAACTTTTTGCTCCATATGCATTGTCAACTGACCAACAATGATATAAAAGTGTTATTTCATGATTCCAGGCACCCATGTCCCCAAAACACAGTACCGTTCATTAAGTGCTTTTGTCGGCGAGAAAAGCAGGTTTTGGTCATATGCCTGTTTGCTCTTGTGCAGAAGCGGGGACCCATCAACTTTTTTCTTCATATGCATTGTCAACTGACCAAGAATGATATTAAAGTGTTATTTTATGATTCCAGGCACCGATGTCTTTCAAAACACAGTACCGTGCATTCGGTGCTTTTCTCGGCGAGATATAAAAACACATGACCGTCCATTAAGAGCTATTCTCGGCGAGAAAAGCTTACACTCACCGGCCTGTTTGAACTTGTGCAGAAGGGTTGACCCATGGAATTCTTGCTTCATATCCATTATCAAGTGACCAACAATTATATAAAAGTGTTATTTTATGATTCCAGGCACCGATGTCTATCAAAACACAGTACGGTCCATTAAGGGCTTTTCTCGGCGAGAAAAGCTGACACTCACCGGCCTGTTTAAACTTGTACAGAAGGGGTGACCCATGGAATTTTTAGGTGTATATCCATTATCAACTGACAAAGAATGATACTAAAGTGTTATTTCATGATTCCATGCACCTATGTCCCCCCAAACATAGTACCGTGCATTTAGTGCTTTTCTCGGCGAGAAAAGCAGCTTTCGGTCATATGCCTGTTTGCTCTTGTGCAGAAGTGTGGATCCATGAACTTTTTGCTCCATATGCATTGTCAACTGACCAACAATGATATAAAAGTGTTATTTCATGATTCCAGGCACCCATGTCCCCAAAACACAGTACCGTTCATTAAGTGCTTTTCTCGGCGTGAAAAGCAGGTTTTGGTCATATGCCTGTTTACTCTTGTGCAGAAGCGGGGACCCATGAAATTTTTGCTCCATATGCATTGTCAACTGACCAAGCATGATATTAAAGTGTTATTTTATGATTCCAGGCACCCATGTCCCCCAAAACACAGTACCGTGTATTAAGTGCTTTTCTCGGCGAGATATAAAAACACATGACCGTCCATCAAGTGCTTTTCTCGGCGAGAAAAGCTTACACTCACCGGCCTGTTTGAACTTGTACAGAAGGGGTGACCCATGGAATTTTTTGGTTTATATCCATTATCAACTGACAAGGAATGATACTAAAGTGTTATTTCATGATTCCATGCACCCATGTCCCCCAAAACACAGTACCGTTCATTAAGTGCTTTTCTCGGTGAGAAAAGCAGGTTTTGGTCATATGCCTATTTGCTCTTGTGCAGAAGCGTGGATCCATGAACTTTTTGCTCCATATGCATTGTCAACTGGCCAACAATGATTTAAAAGTGTTATTTCATGACTCCAGGCACCCATGTCCCCCAAAACAGAGTACCGTTCATTAAGTGCTTTTCTCGGCGAGAAAAGCAGGTTTTGGTCATATGCCTGTTTGCTCTTGTGCAGAAGCGGGGATCCATTAACTTTTTGCTCCATATGCATTGTCAACTGACCAAGAATGATATTAAAGTGTTATTTTATGATTCCAGGAACCGATGTCTATCATAACACAGTGCCGTCCATTAAGTGCTTTTCTCGGCGAAAAAAGCTCACACTCACCGGCCTGTTTGAACTTGTGCAGAAAGGGTGACCCATGGAATTTTTGCTTTATATCCATTATCAACTGACCAACAATGATATAAAAGTGTTATTTTTATGATTCCAGGCACCCATGTCCCCCAAAACACAGTACCGTGCATTTCGTGCATTTCGTGCTTTCCTCTGCGAGAAAAGCAGGTTTTGGTCATGTGCCTGTTTCCTCTTGTGCAGAAGCGGGGACCCATGAACTTTTTACACCATGTGCATTGTCAGCTGACCACGAATGATATTAAAGTGTTATTTTATGATTCCAGGGACCCATGTCCCCCAAAACACAGTACCGTGCATTTCGTGCTTTTCTCTGCGAGAAAAGCAGGTTTTGGTCCTATACGTGTTTCCTCTTGTGCAGAAGCGGGGACCCATGAACTTTTCGCTCCATATATATTGTCAACTGACCAAGAATGATATGAATGTGTTATTTTATGATTCCAGGCACCGATGTCTATCAAAACACAGTACTGTGCATTTCGTGCTTTCCTCTGCGAGAAAAGAAGGTTTTGGTCATGTGCCTGTTTCCTCTTGTGCAGAAGCGGGGACCCATGAACTTTTTGCTCCATGTGCATTGTCAACTGACCACGAATGATATTTAAGTGTTATTTTATGATTCCATGCACCCATGTCCCCCAAAACACAGTACCGTGCATGAAGTGCTTTTCTCAGCGAGAAAAGCAGGTTTTGGTCAGATGCCTGTTTGCTCTTGTGCAGAAGCGGGGACCCATGAACTTTTCACTCCATATGCATTGTCAATTGACCAAGAATGATATTAAAGTGTTATTTTATGATTCCAGGCACACGTCCCCCAAAACACAGTACCGTGCATTAAGTGCTTTTCTCGGCGCGATATAAAATCACATGACCGCCCATTAAGTGCTTTTCTCGGCGAGAAAATCTCACACTCAGTGGCCTGTTTGCTCTTGTCCAGAAGCGGGGACCCATGAACTTTTTGCTCCATATGCATTATCAACTGACCAAGAATGATATTAAAGTGTTATTTTATGATTCCAGGCACCAATGTCTATCAAAACACAGTACCGTCCATTAGGGGGTTTTCTCGGCAAGAAAAGCTCACACTCACTGGCCTGTTTGCTCTTATGCAGAAGCGGGGACCCATGAACTTTTCGCTCCATATGCATTGTCAACTGACCAAGAATGATATTAAAGTGTTATTTTATGATTCCAGGCACCGATGTCTATCAAAACACAGTACAGTCCATTAAGTGCTTTTCTCGGCGAGAAGAGCTCACACTCACCGGCCTGTTTGAACTTGTGCAGAAGGGGTGACCCATGGAATTTTTGCTTTATATCCATTATCAACTGACCAACAATGATATAAAAGTGTTATTTTTATGATTCCAGGCACCGATGTCTTTCAAAACACAGTACCGTCCATTAAGTGCTTTTCTCGGCGAGAAAAGATCACACTCACTGGCCTGTTTGAACTTGTGCAGAAGGGGTGACCCATGGAATTTTTTGCTTTATATCCAGTACCAACTGACAAAGAATGATAGTAAAGTGTTATTTCATGATTCCATGCAACCATCTCCCCGAAAACACAGTACCGTGCATTTAGTGCTTTTCTCAGCGAGAAAAGCAGCTTTTGGTAATATGCCTGTGTGCTCTTGTGCAGAAGCGTGGATCCATGAACTTTTTGCTCCATATGCATTGTCAACTGACCACAAATGATATTAAAGAGTTATTTTTATGATTCCAGGCACCCATGTCCCCCAAAACACAGTACCGTGCATTTAGTGCTTTTCTCGGCGAGATATAAAAACACATGACCGTCCATTAAGTGCTTTTCTCGGCGAGAAAATCTCACACTCACCGGCCTGTTTGAACTTGTGCAGAAGGGGTGACCCATGGAATTTTTTGCTTTATATCCATTATCAACTGACCAAACAATGATATAAAAGTGTTAGTTTTATGATTCCAGGCACCTATGTCCCCCAAAACACAGTACCGCGCATTTCGTGCTTTTCTCGACGAGAAAAGCAGGTTTTGGTCATATGCCTGTTTGCTCTTGTGCAGAAGCGGGGACCCATGAACTTTTTGCTCCATATGCATTGTCAACTGACCACGAATGATATAAAAGTGTTATTTCATGATTCCAGGCACCCATGTCCCCCAAAACACAGGACGTTCATTAAGTGCTTTCCTCGGCGAGAAAAGCAGGTTTTGGTCATATGCTTGTTTGCTCTTGTGCAGAAGCGGGGACCCATCAACTTTTTGCTACATATGCATTGTCAACTGACCAAGAATGATATTACAGTGTTATTTTATGATTCCACGCACCGATGTCAATCAAAACACAGTACCGTGCATTAGGTGCTTTTCTCGGCGAGATATAAAAACACATGACCGTACATTAAATGCTTTTCTCTGCGAAAAAATCTCACAGTCACTGGCCTGTTTGCTCTTCTCCAGAAGCGGGGACCCATGAACTTTTTGCTCCATATTCATTGTCAACTGACCACGAATGATATTAAAGTGTTAATTTATGATTCTAGGCACCCATGTCCCCCAAAACACAGTACCATGCATTTAGTAATTTTCTCTGGGAGAAAGGCAGGTTTTGGTCATATGCCTGTTTGCTCTTGTGCAGAAGCGGGGACCCATCAACTTTTCGCTCCATATATATTGTCAACTGACCAGGAATGATATGAAAGTGTTATTTTATGATTCCAGGCACCGATGTCTTTCAAAACACAGTACCTTGCATTCAGTGCTTTTCTCGGCGAGATATAAAAACACATGACCGTCCATTAAGTGCTTTTCTCGGCGAGAAAAGCTCACACTCACTGGCCTGTTTGCTCTTGTGCAGAAGGGGTGACCCATGGAATTTTTTTGTTTATATCCATTATCAACTGACAAAGAATAATACTAAAGTGTTATTTCATGATTCCATGCAACCATGTCCCCCAAAACACAGTACCGTTCATTTTGTGCTTTTCTCGGGGAGAAAAGCAGGTTTTGGTCATATGCCTGTTTGCTCTTATGCAGAATGGGGGACCCATGAACTTTTCGCTGCATATATAGTCAACTGACCAAGAATGATATTAAAGTGTTATTTTATGATTCCAGGCACCGATGTCTATCATAACACAGTGCCGTCCATTAAGTGCTTTTCTCGGCGAGGAAAGCTGACACTCACCGGCCTGTTTGAACTTGTGCAGAAGGGGTGACCCATGGAATTTTTGCTTTATATCCATTATCAACTGACCAACAATGATATAGAAGTGTAATTTTTATGATTCCAGGCACCCATGTCCCCCAAAACACAGTACCGTGCATTTCGTGCTTTTCTTTGCGAGAAAAGCAGGTTTTGGTCATATGCCTGTTTGCTCTTGTGCAGAAGCGGGGACCCATGAACTTTTTGCTCCATATGCATTGTCAACTGACCACGAATGATATTAAAGTGTTATTTTATGATTCCAGGCACCCATGTCCCCAAAAACACAATACCGTGCATTAAGTGCTTTTCTCGGCGAGAAAAGCAGGTTTTGGTCATATGCCTGTTTGCTCTTTTGCAGAAGCGGGGACCCATGAACTTTTTGCTCCATATGCATTGTCAACTGACCAAGAATGAAATTAAAGTGTTATTTTATGATTCCAGGCACACATGTCCCCCAAAACACATGACTGTGCATTAAGTGCTTTTCTCGGCGAGAAAGGCTTACACTCACCGGCCTGTTTGAACTTGTACAAAAGCAGGGACCCATGGAATTTTTTGGTTTATATCCATTGTCAACTGACCAAGAATGATATAAAAATATTATTTCATGATTGCAGGCACCCATGTCCCCCAAAACACAGTACTGTTCATTAAGTGCTTTTTCTCTCTCGAGAAAAGCTGACACTCACCGCCTGTTTGAACTTGTGCAGAAGGGGTGACCCATGGAATTTTTGCTTTATATCCATTATCAACTGACCAACAATGATATAAAAGTGTTATTTTTATGATTCCAGGCACCCTTGTCCCCCAAAACACAGTACCGTGCATTAGGTTCTTTTTCTCGGCGAGATATAAAAAACACATGACCGTCCATTAAGTGCTTTTCTCGGCGAGAAAAGCAGGTTTTGGTCATATGCCTGTTTGCTCTTGTGCAGAAGCGTGGACCCATGAACTTTTTTGCTCCATATGCATTGTCAACTGACCAACAATGATATAAAAGTGTTATTTCATGATTCCAGGCACCCATGTCCCCAAAAAACACAGTACAGTACTGTCCATTAAGTGCTTTTCTCGGCGAGAAAAGCTCACAGTCACTGGCCTGTTTGCTCTTGTCCAGAAGCGGGGACCCATGAACTTTTTTTGCTCCATATGCATTGTCAACTGACCAAGAATGATATTAAAGTGTTATTTTATGATTCCAGGCACCGATGTCTATCAAAACACAGTACCGTCCATTAGGTGCTTTTTCTCGGCGAAGCGAGAAAAGCTCACACTCACTGGCCTGTTTGCTCTTGTGCAGAAGTGGGGACCCATGAACTTTTTGCTCCATATATATTGTCAACTGACCAAGAATGATATAAAAGTGTTATTTCATGATTCCAGGCACCCATGTCCCCAAAACACAGTACCATGCATTTCATGCTTTTCTCGGCGAGAAAAGCAGGTTTTGGTCATATGCCTGTTTGCTCTTGTGCAGAAGCGGGGACCCATGAACTTTTTGCTTCATATATATTGTCAACTGACCAAGAATGATATGAAAGTGTTATTTTATGATTCCAGGCACCCATGTCTATCAAAACACAGTACTGCCCATTAAGTGCTTTTCTCGGCGAAAAAGCTGACACACATCACTGCCTGTTTGAACTTGTGCAGAAGGGGTGACCCATGAACTTTTTGCTTTATATCCATTATCAACTGACCAAGAATGATATAAAAGTGTTATTTTATGATTCCAGGCACCCATGTCCCCAAAAACACAGTACTGCCCATTAAGTGCTTTTCTCGGCGAGAAAAGCAGCACTTGGTCATATGCCTGTTTGCTCTTGTGCAGAAGGGGTGACCCATGGAATTTTTGCTTTATATCCATTATCAACTGACCAACAATGATATAAAAGTGTTATTTTTATGATTCCAGGCACCCATGTCCCCAAAACACAGTACTGTACCATGTATTAAGTGCTTTTCTCGGCGAGAAAAGCAGGTTTTGGTCATATGCCTGTTTGCTCTTGTGCAGAAGCGTGATCCATGAACTTTTTGCTCCATATGCATTGTCAACTGACCAACAATGATATAAAAGTGTTATTTCATGATTCCAGGCACCTATGTCCCCAAAACACAGTACTGTTTATTAAGTGCTTTTCTCAAGCGAGAAAAGCAGGTTTTGGTCATATGCCTGTTTGCTCTTGTGCAGAAGCGTGGACCCATGAACTTTTGCTCCATATGCATTGTCAACTGACCAAGAATGATATAAAAGTGTTATTTTATGATTCCAGGCACCCATGTCCCCAAAACACAGTACTCATTTTATTAAGTGCTTTTCTCGCAGAAAAGCAGCTTTTGGTCACCGCCTGTTTGAACTTGTGCAGAAGCGGGACCCATGAACTTTTTGCTCCATATCCATTGTCAACTGACCAACAATGATATAAAAGTGTTATTTTTATGATTCCAGGCACCCATGTCCCCCAAAAACTGTGTTTTGGGGGACATGGGTGCCTGGAATCATAAAAATAACACTTTATATAATTGTTGGTCAGTTGATAATGGATATAAAGCAAAAATTCCATGGGTCACCCTTCTGCACAAGTTCAAACAGGCCGGTGAGTGTGAGATTTTCTCACGAGAAAAGCACCTAATGCACGGTACTGTGTTTTGATAGACATCGGTGCCTGGAATCATAAAATAACACTTTAATATCATTCTTGGTCAGTTGACAATGCATATGGAGCAAAAAGTTCATGGGTCCCCGCTTCTGCACAAGAGCAAATAGGCATATGACTCAAAACCTGCTTTTCTCGCCGAGAAAAGCACTTAATGAACGGTACTGTGTTTTGGGGGACATGGGTGCCTGAAATCATGAAATAACACTTTTATATCATTGTTGGTCAGTTGACAATGTATATGGAGCACAAAGTTCATGGATGCACGCTTCTGCACAAGAGCAAACAGGTATATGACTAAAAC
>JAFBJZ010000748.1:0-14365 GCA_016785225.1 Psettodes erumei | reverse complement strand
TTGTCTCTAAGCAAATGCTTAGCAGAAAGATTCCCAGGGCAAGACCAGGCAGTGAAGGCAGGAGGAAAGCTGGTCACAATCCTTAAGACCTAGTCGCAGAACAAGGCACACACAGGATGATACGGTAATCATCTGGCACAGAGTCAAGTAGGAACTGGGTTTTTATAGAGGCAGGGTGATTGCTTGGTGATGTCGATCAGGTGTGTCTCGTCTGCGTGTTGGAGACCAGCCACGCCTCCTGCCACAGCCTGAAAACAGAAAGAAAAAAAAAAAAAAAAGGGGGGAAAGCCGAAAAGCAAACAAAACAGGAAGAAGTCATTTTCTGTATGCCCTGTGGCTATGGATTCCATCAGTGCCTTCTGCCTCAGCCATGACTCCGCCACCTCCAGAGCTTTGTCTGCCCTCCATTTCCTGCCTGTCCGCACCCAGATGCCAGCCAATGTCACCTTTGAATCCCTGGATTCCCTGTACTGCAGGACTTCCCGTGTTCTGGACACCATGGACTCTTTGGCAAGTCTGCTGAATGGGAGCTGCAGGATGTTACTAGTGCCATACAGGGTGGAGCTGTTCAGACTGCATGGTAGACCAAGCCATCTACGCAGGTAGCTGCTGATATTTCTCTCAGTGGCCTCAACTGTTGTTTTGGGTACTGTATACACCAGCAGAGGCCACAGGATCTCGGGCAAGATGGACGCAGTTTGTGAATCAGGGTGGCATCGTGTATTTCGTCTTGATGTTCCTGCTCTCAATGTGGCCAAACCTCTCGGCTGCATAGCTGACTACGATTGCCGTCATGGTCTCAGGGACGCCGGTCCACCTCCCCCCTTGGCTGTAGTCTCCAGATCTGGCTCATGTCTGCGTCGAACTGTGACCACACTGCCTGGCTTTTAGCTGAAGGCCACTTGATCCGCTTCTGTTGGACTGTTCTGCATTGGTTCGGAGGCTCTACCTCTTGGAGGGGCTGGGCTCTGTGGGGTGATTCCTGGCCGGGCTGCTCCTGCGTCTCACCAGGATCAGATCCTGTGCATTGCAGTATGTTCTCCTGGTGCTTGCAGTTCATCCTGGCCAGATGTATTATTAGGCCACGAATTAGAATCAGAAATTATAACAGGTAGTTCATCTATTGACCTTATATGGTAAGGTTCATATAAATAAATCCACATTGGCAAATCGCATCCATGTATTACTGTGTTCATCACTGATTTTCAAAACTTCAATGAGACTGTGAAACTGATGACAGTGATTGACAGTGACAAATTTGTATATGATGCAAGCTTTTAGTAATACTAGATAATATATATAAATTATTCATCTATCATTTTACTTATTAATAAATACATTCATTCATTCATTTATTTATTTTTTTTATTATTCATTCATTTTCATTTCTTTCTTGTAGTCCCGTAATGAACTATAAAACAAGAGAAATGTTTGTGATGTCTGTTTTTGTTTGGAACCATCTCATTATGTATCAATAAAAATATTATGAAAAATGAGCATGTGGTATCACAAGCAGCAATCAGCAGATAAATAATACATATGTATATACTGTATATACATATGTATATATATATATTTTTCAGTCAGGCCAGAGAATCAACCAGGTATTTTTATGGTGTCGTAACTGACCGTATATCCCCCATTTACCTCAATCCAATATTTCATTTAAGGATTCTTCCCCACTCCGTGATAGGGCGCAATTCACATTTTGAGAGTCATATCTGCACAAAGACATAAAGAGAGAAAAAAGGAAAATTAGGGGACACACTATCTGAATGCTCTAAAGAAAATATTATTAAGAAAAAAAGTTATATAGCTGCATTCCACGAGTATATGCAGCCTATACCACAAATATTGTATATAGTAGTTCTTGTTTTTGATGTAGATGATGAGAGACATTACATAATGTAAATTATGAATACATTATAGGACCTAGAGTATCTTTTATGATATTATTATTATTATTATTATTATTATTATTATTATTATTATATTATAGTAATAATAGTAATAGTAGTAGTAGTAGTAGTAGTAGTAGTATATATGTATCAAAATGTCCTCTGTTATTCTGAAGAGTCTGATAATACTTCCAGTATGTAAATACATTGAATGACCGAAAATCTGAAAGAGATCTGATATGTTTTTACAGTATGTGCAAAAAGTCTCACAAAAGTGTGACTTTTATTGAAAGCCCCATATCTGAGCCACAAGCTTTTATCAGTCTAACTTTTTTATCAATTGATTGAAAAAAAAATCTTTTCCATAGAGATATTTAAGGACTATCACTGACACAGCGACATTAGACAGGCCGTTACCATCAAGAATAAACAATTTACGATTTTACTTAAATGAGTTCCTCTTACCATAACAATAATAATAATAATAATAATAATAATAATAATAATAATAATAATAATAATAATAATAATAATAATAATAATATAATATATGTGTGTATATGTAGCCTATGACGCGTTGACATAGTAACGCACATATAAATACATTTAAACTCATTCTTCTACACTTGAGACGGACGCTGAAGTTGTGAAAACTGAAGCTCTTTATCTGTGAGAAAACAGCGAGAAAACAGTGAACTCTTAGTTCTTAAAACAACAACATCTTCGAGGAGCAGCTACTTCACTGTCGGAAAATGACCTCCGTTCGTTTCCAACGGGAGAAGTACCATCTGATCGTGAGCGTAAGGCGTCCGCTGGACGCCCGCTATGGTAAATACATTTTAGACCACGTTTAAGACCCGATTTACAACTTTGAATTTTCGCTGTCAAATTATCACAGGCAGTGAAATTGACTCTGTTCGTGACGGGTGAAAAAAGTATGACTTTTAGTGTAATGTTTAACAAAATCATCACTTTTGAGTTGGTGTTCAAGTGTCATTCATTTAACATTAAAAATAGTCCATTTTAAAAAGTAATGCTAAAGGTTGTACATGTTCACGCACGAATATATCAGATATCATGTGACAGGTGAAAGTGTATGACAATTAGTGTAATTAACGAAATCATCAGTTTTGAGTTGTTCAGTTAGCATTAAAGCTAAAAAAAAAAAAAAAAAAAATGGCGAACGGGCCATTTTAAAAACAAGGCGTCTGACGTCGCTGTGGTCGACCTGGGGTCGCTTGTAAATTGATGATGAGTGAGCATGAAATAATTAATTAATAAATAAGGAGCATGGAATCCATAATCCAATCCTGTACACGCTGTGCAAGTTCATTCAAACTCAGTGGAAACATGCTCGTCCTTTCAAAGCGCCTCTCGTCCACCTGCAGACCAGTGTTGTTGAGTTGAGACATTTGTGTACATAATCCTCGGAGATTATCGCATTGCGGCTTCCATAGCGTAAGACGTCATTGATATTGCTTGTGCAGTCGTAAAGTTCAGATGGCAGCTAGACATGATGGAAGCAACACAGTTTTTTGACCGTCTGAACCGAGAGACTTTTCATTTCTGTAAATGTATATTTTGAGTTATTTTTAGTAAACATCATAAAACGAAGACTTGGTTTCAGTCGAGTGATTCAAATACTTGTTGTTAGACAAGCTGCAAAGGTGACACAACGAACTTTGAAGACACAAGAGTGCCACTACATTTAGTCAAAAAACTCTGCTAATGGAGCCTCGCCGGCTGGGATGCTTCAATGTCGCCGAGGTGAAAAGAAGTTTGTGCCTTGCCGAGAGAAATTAAGAAGGAAAGGGGTAACTCTTTGAATGATTCTCCTGGAAAAGGTAACGAAAAGGCTTCTTTATCTTTGAACATTGTGAAGAGAAGACGTCGTATGGATGTGTAAACGATTTCGGAAGGAAACGAAAGTTAAACCCTGTCAGTAAAACTCCGTGGATGCAGTTTAATGCCCGACGCTACTCGTGTGCTTATCAGTATTGGATTCGGTCAAATGTGGAGCTTTTTGTGATATTGGACAGTTTGTTATCACTCAGTTAAAGAAGAAAGGCAACTTTGAAGTAAGTGCTTTAAACTTTGTGGCGGCATACTGTAAAATAACTCCGCGATTCATAAGATGGCTGATCATGCAGATGACACGTGTGGTGGGGATGGAATGGAACGCGGGAGAGCTCGCAAGCTTACTGAGAAGGGCGTGGAAGAGAAATTACAGCGGTTCATTGCGATGAGAAAGCGAACGCTAGCAACTTTAACCAGTCAAATTAAAGAGATGGAGATATTGAAGTGTAATGCTCAAAATGTGGAAAGTGTTCAGCTTAAGATGGAGAGTGATTTTGCACAGTCTCTAAACGAGTTTAACAGGCTCAATATTGAAGTGTGTGACCTATTATCTGAAGAGGAAAAAAATCTTGACCAAAGAAATTGGTATGAAACTAAAATGGATCAGATAACAGGCTTCATGAAAGACACTAAAAGATGGCTGGCAGAAGCGCGTGAGCCCTCACAGGAGGAAAACGTGCTATTAGATGAACCTACTGATGATATGGAAAAAATACAAGATGCTGTTTTGCCTAGTGACAGTGTGTCACAGATAGGAGCCAGCAAAGTTGCAAAAGCACATTCTCATGTTAGCAATGCCTCCAAGACGTCACGTGTATCATCCACTCGTGCTCGTCAGGAAGCAGAGCATGCAGCCCTACTGATACGCGCAGCAGCGCTGAGGAAAAAACAAAGTATTGAATTTCAAGAAATTCAACTTAAAGCTGAAGAAGCTAAACTTAAAGCTGAGAAGGAGGAATTAGAACTTGAGACAGCCTTAGCTGAAAGCCATGCAAAATTACAAGTGCTTAAAGAATATGAAACATTGGAAGGCAGAGCTAGTCATGTGTCAATGCTAAAATCAATGACTGGAAATATAAAGAAAGAAAGAGTTAGCATGTCTCTACCGCAACACGCTACAACAAATGTTCAAGCACCAAGACAAGTGCAGCGCTCACAAATAACACAACAGCAACAGCCTGTCACGAACCAAGACACTAGAACACAAACAGGAAATGACATTGTGTCTGTCATGCAAAAGCAGAATGCAATTACTGAATTGCTAGTAAAGCAACAGCAGCTTTCACAGCTACCAACAAAAGACATTTCTGTGTTCAAAGGTGATGCGCTTCAGTTCAAGTCCTTCATGAGAGCATTCGAACATGCTATAGAGCAGAAAACAAGCAATGACCATGATAAGCTATACTTCTTGGAGCAATTTACAGATGGTGAGCCCCAAGAGCTTGTTCGTAGCTGTGCTCACATGACACCAAGCAAGGGCTATAGAGAAGCAAAGCGCCTTCTGCAAAAGCATTACGGAGATGAGCTCCGGATAGCCAGTGCCTATATGGAGAAAGCTCTCAAATGGCCACAAGTGAAGGCAGATGATGGAAAAGCGTTAAACGCTTATGCAATGTTCCTGATTGGATGTCGAAACTCTATGGAGGACATTGAATTTTTAGAAGAGATGGATAATCCTACAAACCTGCGCTCACTGATATCCAAACTGCCCTACAAAATGAAAGAACGTTGGCGAACAGTAGCTTACGACCTGAAAGAAAAACATGGTCATAGGGCCAGATTTACAGACTTGGTGGACTTCATAGACCGCCAAGCTAAGATTGCAGTTGACCCACTCTTTGGTGATATCTCTGATGGGCGCTCAACCACAGCTGCAAAGACAAATCAAAAGGCAAAGCACACTGTGAAGAAGGAGGTTCGAGGAAGCAGCTTTGCAACCAATGTGGTTCCTCAAGCCAAAGAGCCTCAAGACAGGCCTGCCAAGGTCAAGCCTGTAAGCAGTAGTCAAGCAGTCAATGCCTTTGAGAAGCCATGTCTGTACTGTCAGCAGCAGCAGGCTCATGCTGCATCATGCAGTAAGATCAAAGGCAAGCCCCATCAAGAACGAGTGGAATTTCTGAAAACAAAGGGTCTATGTTTTTCATGCTTAATTCCTGGCCATCTCAGCAAATCTTGCAAACGAAAATTGGAGTGCACAGAGTGTGGATTTAAGCACCCCGACATTCTGCACAAACAGAAGGATGAGAACTCTACCTCATCAGAAAAGAAAGATGGTGCTAGTACTAATGAGGAGCTAGAGCCAGAGGTTCCCATCTCACAAGAGTCTTGTGGCCTCACTGGGGCCGGAGAAGCGGAATGTGTGCTGTCCATAGTACCGGTGAAAGTGAAATCGAAGAACAGCAACTGGCACGTAGAAACATACGCCTTTCTTGACCCGGGAAGCACGGCGACGTTCTGCACTGAAGACCTGCAAAGGAAACTTAACGTGAAAGGGAAACCAGCCAGAATACTTCTCAGCACCATGGGCCAAGATGCACCTGAAAAACAGAAGCTCATGAATTTTGTTATCAGAGCTTGAAGTGTGTGGACTAGAAGACAGTATGTACGTCGAGCTGCCCAAAGTGTTTACCCACCGCAGCATACCTGTTCATCCTGGAAACATACCCAAGCAGTCAGATATCCAACAGTGGCCTTACCTGCGTGAAGTGAGCTTTCCAGACATAAAAGCTGATGTAGGCCTACTTATTGGAGCAAACTGTTCAAGAGCACTGGAGCCCTGGCGCATCATCAATGGTCAAGATGGAGGTCCTTACGCAGTCAGAACGGCCATCGGCTGGGTTGTGAATGGACCTATAAGAAAACATGAGACTGAGACTGAAACATCCCACGTATCCGTGAACAGAATCTCACTAGTGGAGATAGAAAACATGTTGGTCCAACAGTATAACACTGACTTCCCGGAACGTAACTACGACGACAAAGAAGAGATGTCTCAGGAAGACAAACAGTTCTTGCGGTCTGTGGAAGGGACAACAGTTTTTGAGAATGGACATTACTGCATTGGATTGCCACTCAGGAATGAGAACCTCAAGATGCCTAACAATCGTTGTGTGGCAGAGCAACGCATAGCGTCACTGCTCCGGAAATTCAAGAAGAATCCAGAGTTCTTCCAGGATTACAAGAACTTCATGGAAGCCATCATTAGCAAGGGCTACGCGGTACAAGTTCCAACACACCAACTGACTCGAGAGGACAACAGGGTGTTCTACATACCGCACCATGGAGTTTACCACCCAAAGAAAAAGAAGCTTCGGGTGGTATTTGACTGCACATCCTCCTACCAAGATCGGTGCCTGAATAGTGAGTTGCTCCAGGGGCCCGACTTGACCAACACGTTGGTTGGTGTCCTCCTCAGATTTCGAGTGGAGCCTGTAGCGGTAATGGCAGACATTGAGTCAATGTTCTATCAAGTTAATGTGCCAGAGCGTGATGCAGACTTACTCCGCTTTCTGTGGTGGCCCAACGGCAACTTGGATGGGCCCATGGAGGAATTCCGAATGGCAGTGCACCTGTTTGGAGCTACTTCTTCTCCAAGTGTAGCCTCATACGCACTGAGAAGAACTGCTGAGGACCACAGAGACACTGTATCTCCAGACGCAGTTCAGACAGTCCTGCGTCATTTCTACGTCGATGACTGCCTGAAAAGTGTTGCCACAGAAGATGATGCAGTAAGACTAGTTAAGGATCTGCAAGCTTTGTGCCACAGCGGAGGGTTCACCTTAACAAAGTGGATGAGTAATAGCAGAAAGGTGTTACTGTCAATCCCTGCAGAGCACAGAGCCACTGAAGTCAGAGACTTGGACTTAAAGCATGACACTCTACCAGTGGAGAGGACACTCGGAGTGCAATGGGACACAGAACCTGACACTTTCACGTACAAAAAATCAAGTTGCCGGACAAGCCAGTAACCAGAAGAGGCATCCTGTCGATCGTCAATTCCATCTACGATCCACTGGGCTTCCTGGCACCGGTGATCTTGCCTGCCAAGCTTTTGTTGAAAGATCTCTGTAGAGAACATCTTGGCTGGGACGAAAACATTGATGGAAAGCATGCTGAAGAGTGGAGCAGATGGCTCACAGATGTTGAAACCCTTTCCAACTTCCATGTGAGTAGATGTTTGAAACCCACCAACTTCGGAGGCACTACTGCAGCACAGTTGCATCATTTTTCAGATGCCTCAGAGTATGCCTATGGCACTGTGTCTTACTTACTGCTGGAGAATGAACATGGCGAGAAACATTGTGCTTTTCTGATGGGAAAATCAAGAGTGTCTCCCCTCAAGCGAGTCACAATCCCTAGGCTTGAGTTGACTGCGGCAGTTGTCGCAGTAAAGATAGACAAGATGTTGCACCAAGAACTGCAAATTCCACTGCAACAATCCGTCTTCTGGACAGACAGCACTACGGTGCTCAGATACATCGACAGTGACACGGCACGTTTTTTTAGAACGTTTGTTGCTAACAGAGTCTCGTTGATCCGAGAGGCAACCGAGCCCTCACAATGGATGTATGTTGGAACAAAAGACAATCCTGCAGATCAAGCCAGCAGAGGCCTGAAGGCAAAGAGCTTGGTCGAAGGAGGAACTTGGCTAAGTGGGCCAGACTTTCTGCCAAACAAAGAGGATTGGCCAGAACAGCCTGTGCGAAAGAAAAGAAAAAAAAAACTGAAGATGACCCAGAGGTCAAGAACATAGTCGTTGTTCATATAGTCCAAGTGAAGGAAAGTAATGCACCACTGAACCAACTACTTGCCTATCACTCTGACTGGAACAAATTGAAACGATCAGTGGCTTGGATTGTAAAAGTCAAGGATACTCTGAGGAAACGCAAAGGAAACGCAAAAATGGCATTAAGAACAATCAGCCAAACTGAAAATGATCCTGAAAAGCAAAGAAAAATGTTAGCACAACATATGAAGACATTTCAAACTGAAAAGATATCACTTACCTTGGATGACCTGGACGCTGCTGAGGCAGAAATAATACAGTTCAGTCAAAGACAACACTTTGAGGACGAAATCAAGGTCCTTCAGAAAGGAAGTCAGCTTAGTCGCAGCAGTGTGTTGTATAAGCTGGATCCAATTCTTCAAGATGACACTTTAAGAGTAGGTGGAAGACTTAACAAGTCTGCCATGCCAGAAAATGCCAAACACCCGGTCATTCTCTCAAAACACAGCAAAGTTGCCACCTTGATCTTGAGAAATATGCATCAAAGAACAGGCCATTGTGGACGCAATTATGTGTTGGCAAAGGTGAGACAGAAATATTGGATCCCACAAGCCAATTCTGCGATCAGGAAGATAATCGGCCAGTGCACAGTGTGCCGTAGGATGACTGGTAAGGTTGGAGAGCAGAAGATGGCGAACTTACCTGAAGATCGTCTCCTCCCAGACCAACCTCCTTTCACGAACACTGGCGTTGATTACTTCAGCCCGTTTGAAGTTAAACGGGGCCGGGGTACAGTCAAGAGATACGGCGTGATGTTCACTTGCCTTACTCTCCGAGCCGTACACATTGAAGTTGCTGACAGCCTTGATACGGACTCCTGCATAAACGCCATTCGCCGTTTCATATGTAGGAGAGGTCAAGTTAGCACCATGAGGTCAGATAATGGCACAAATTTTGTGGCGGCTGAACGAGAGCTAAGGGAAGCCATTCAACAATTGGACAATGACAAAATGGAGAAAATCCTGCAACCGAAGGGAATAAAATGGATATTCAACAGCCCAGCTGCCTCCCACCAGGGTGGGGTTTGGGAAAAACAAATTCGCACAGTGCGAAGAATCCTCAATTCCCTACTGAAAGAACAATCAGTGAACGATGACTGCCTCCATACAGTAATGTGTGAAGTTGAAAGTATAATCAACGGCAGGCCGCTCACAAGCGTCTCAGATGATGCAAATGACATTGAGCCTTTAACACCAAATCACTTACTGCTTCTGAAGACTCAGCCAAGCCTGCCTCCAGGCATCTTCAGTAAGGATGACACCTACACCCGAAGAAGATGGAAGCAAGTCCAGTATCTCGCAGACTTATTCTGGACTCGCTGGACCCGCGAGTATCTTCCACTTCTTCAAGAACGCCAGAAATGGCTGAAGCCTAGAAGAAACTTCATCGCAGGAGACGTAGTTCTCCTAGTGGACAGTTCCTCCCCTCGCAACTCCTGGGTCATGGGGAAGATCGTGGAAACGCTACCAGACTCAAGTGGAGCGGTGAGAAGAGTGAGATTGAAGACAAAGACCAGCACGCTGGAGCGACCTGTGAACAAGCTATGCCTGCTTCAGGAAGCTGCATCAGAGGACTGATGAAGACCAAGTTTGATATTTGTGGGCTTATTTAGTTTAAGTAGTTTGGCTCTTGATGATTAAATTAATAATTGCTTAGTTTTCCAGCCTAACCAATTAGGGGCCGGGTAATGTAAGAGCCAGTTAATGGGGAATTCATAGAGAGTAATAATTTAGTTAAAAATGTATAAATATGCTTAATTTAATTTTTTTTTTGCAAAAGGTGTGCTGCATGTGGTCATCTTTTTAGGTGATAACATTATTAGATTACATTATTTTAAATGTTCCATTATTACACTTTCAGATTTTGCAACTACATATTGTTTGGTTACTTTGTATGGAGTCGTTCTAAATTTTCATGTGTTGAAATGCATCACTGTATCAGTATGGATTTATGAGATACACTCAGAGCCATAACTCTCAGGCAAACATTATCAGTAACCATGATTTCAAAATTCATTCCTCTGTTTCCATCATTTCTGGACTTATTGTAGCCTAAATGTTGAAATGTATGCCTTAATGAATAATTAGGGGCTTTGAGCAGCACTCATTTATTAACTGAGCACAGCAAATGTTCAGATATTCAAGATAGATACTTACAAACAATATCAACAAATCCAAAATGGACAATGGTAAAAATTTACACTACTGACATAGTAAAGGTACCTATGAATGAAAAAGGTTTTTTTCACCTGAAGTACACTCATTCATTTGCAAAAAAAAAAAGCAAATATTCAAATATTCAAGATAGATACTTACAAACAGTATCAACAAATCCAAACATGAACAATGGTAAAAATTTAGGCTCACTACTGATACAGTAAAGGTACCTATGAAAAAAAAAGTGTTTTCACATAAAGTATTATCAAGAGATATTTTCATCTGCAATATCAGTAAAGTTACAGACTAGTGATCATATTGCTATTTTTTTTCTCAACTCAACACTTTTGTCTCTTGATTTAGATGCCCATGTCTAGACCGAGAGACTTCTTGGTAGCAAAGTCATGAATTAAATCTTTGAAATCTAAAGAGAGAGCCAGTTCACTTTCAATTGAGAGGATTGCCAGACTGTTCAACCTCTCCTGTACCATTGTTGACCTGAGGTAGCTCTTGATAAGTTTCAGTTTACTAAATGCCCTTTCTCCACCAGCAACAGTAGCTGGGAGAGTGCAAAAAATCCTGATGGCAATACACACTTCTCCAAAAATGCTCTGGAGTTGCATTTTGTAAATTGAATTCAGAAGCTCAAGACTGGTGCAATCAGAGGGGAAAGTGGCAGAAAATACTGTGTTGAGATGCCTAAATTTCACTCTCAAACTGAGGAGTGAGATCCTTTGTGTACTTGCTCATGAGTGGGTGACACAAAGCAGCAACATCACTGTCCCTTAACTGACCAACCTTAATAATGGCAGCAAACTCCTCAACAATGTTTGCTATTGTTTGGAACCGAGTGTCCAAGTCACTAATGATATGGTCCATGGCAGTGAAAAACACAGTGTTTCTAAATCTCTCTGCACAGTCACTCTGACCTGTTTCTTCTGGGGGGGCCTCATCAAAGAACCTTTTTCTCTTCCTCTCATGGCTGAGTTCCTTTTTGAATCGAGGTGGAATACCCATCTCATTTGCAACTAATGTTGCCTCAGAAAGGAGGGAATCCCATTCATTCCTTAGAGCCTGCATTTCATCTTTGAGTGCATTTATATTGGCTGCCTCCACCTCAAGAGAAATTTTACCTGACTGGAGTATCACATTCCTGCAATCAATACACTGCAATACTTTCACCCAGATGGTAAGAAGCACAATGGCATCAAATGACATGAAGTATTTCCTGAGACCAACACCTTCAGCTCTAGCATCATTTGTAAGACTGCATGTAGTTAGTATGGAACTAAGGGCCTCAATGACACTAGGTAAGTGTTTTGCAACCGGTTTAACAGCATCAATTCTTGCACTCCAGCGAGTATCAGACAAGCTGTGGACAGTGCAGCCAGTACTTTCCTTGTATATGTCCCATCGCTCTGGACTGGCACTTACAAATCTGTAAAGGCAATTGATGAAGCCAAAAAAATGTTGACACTTCATCACTTGATGCTGCAGCATGTACCCCAGCAAGATTTTATGTGTGCGAAGCACAAGGTGAAAAAGTGGCCAGATTGTTGGTCTTAAGTATTTGGGCTTGTACCCCCTTCACTTTCCCAGACATGTTAGCACCATTATCATAGCCTTGTCCCCTACAATCAGCAATATCTATCCCTAGTTTCTGAAGCACATCCTCGATCATCCCTGCTATTTCACTCCCTGTTTTTGTGAAACTGTTTGAATTCAACAAACCTTTCTGTTATCTCCCATTCATTTGCATGCTCATTATAATGGACATATCTAATGAGCAAAACATTTTGCTCTGTGTGGGAAATGTCTGGTGTGGCATCACAAATAATGCTGTAATAAATGGCATCCTCTCTTTCTCTCAAAATAGATTTAAGCACTCTTTTTCCACACACTTCAATGAACTCATTTTGAATGTCAGAGGACAAATAATGAGTAAGTCTAGTTTGTTTGGTCGAGTTCCTCACTTTGTCTAGGTGTTCTTTTAAAAGTGCGTCATAGTGGGATACTAATTCTAGTGTTCCCAAATAGTTTCCATTGTGGACATCACCTAACTTTTTTGTTTTACCTCTGAAAGGCAAGTTTCTCGATGCCAAGTGCAGCGTGACATCAAGTAGTCTCTCCAATACGGCTATATTTCTTTCTATTTCAGACTGCATCTGTCTTTGCAGACGATGGTCTATCCCTTTTGCAGTCATAATAGAGCACTGCAAGTTTTTCCACTTCCAATAACAATCCCTGTGTGCTCGATTGTTTTCATGGCTTGGGAATTTGTCATACATGCGGCGCCATTTCACATCACACAACTTGTAACCATGCTCGCTACTCAGAGCACTTTGAGAAGGTCTTTTCACATCCCGTGAAAAAAAGAATGCAAGGAATGCAGAAAAGTGCATTTACACTCTCACTGTAAATTAACCAGTCCCTTTTCATCTTTTCTCTGCCATTTGCTGCCTTTGTATATTTTAAGTATTCTGGAAATGGCTTTCCCTCAGAGTCTTTGGGCATTTGTTTTTCCTCTGTGGTAGCCAATTTTCTAATAATGCATGCTCTATCACTGTCACTGTCACACAATTTTTCTGGCCACAACCCTGGATCAGTAGACAGCAGATCTTCAGGTTCTGCATGTTGCTCAGTCTCACCAGTGTCCCTCAACTCAGCCTCTCTCTGCACCTTACTCATTGCTGCTTCTTCCTCATCATCATCTGCGCTGCTTGAACTCGCCCTGTTCTCTTCCTGTACTTGAGCACTCCTGGTCTCCTCTCTGGCTGCTGCATCATGGCCTGAAGAGGGACCTGGCTCTGAAGTATCCATAATGTGCACAATATAGTCTGTTATAAATCCACACTGATACAGTGATATAATTCTCTCATCACATTAACATTGCATTTATATCTTAAATTTGAAGGTGACCATGGATTTTTCATTTTCTAGTAACAGTCTTTTCAGCTTAGTTCTGACTGTTAGTCTACTATGACCAACTCTTTAAAATGCTAACTAGCTTGGTAAATGCTCCCTCTAAATAGTCCAATAATATAACAATAAATCCTAAATCTATGGATTACATTGCTCACCTTCTTCTCCTTCAACTGGGTTTGATGCTGAGGGCAGGTGTCCCTCTGAGGCTGAATCTGTGCATGTTGAGGGCACTTCATTAGTTATGAAACTGCGTAGCTTTCAGCATAATGTAGCCTAGGCTAATGTTTCTATCTTGTATATTAGCCTAGTTTATCACACATGTTCATCCAGTTGTGTACATTCATCTCCCGTGACAATAATAAAGGTAGATCATTTAAATAAAATGGCACTGCATTGCTAAGTGTAGGGTCCTGCTGTAAATTGTTGTCTTGAGAGGCTAATCCAACCACTTTAATATGAAATCTGTAGGTCTACCTATAATTCTCTAGCATATTGTAAACACCATGGTCAGTGAGTAACAGCTAACAGCCTACAAACCTTTCTTTTGGAAAAACTGAGTCACCAGTTGTCTGCCCTTTTTCCCTCTCTCTCAGCTTTCTGTTGCCTCTCTTTACGTTTTTGGTAACCAGACTTCATAGTTTCACCTCATCACCAGTCCTGCTAATCCACTATTTAAATGTAGCCTACATCTGCATACAGCGGTGACACTCACGTTACTGAACAGCTGATCATTCTCTGAGCAT
>JAFBJZ010000747.1:0-13866 GCA_016785225.1 Psettodes erumei | reverse complement strand
CCTTGATGTGGTTCATTCACAGAAAGAACATTACACATTCCATGACGCATTCTCATTTATAACATTTCTTTGAAGAGGTCCAAGATTATTTGTTGTCATTTGAGAGGCTATTTTCTTTTTGAGTTTATTGAAATCAAGCATATTGAGGTATCTATGGTCACTCTAGCTGGCTAATTAGTCAGGAGAAGAAAATGGAAGAAATCTACTAAAATTAGCGCTAAAAAGAAGAAAAGAAAAAGAAAGGTCTTTGTTCGTCTACGCGAGACAATGCGCGTAATGCAGCATACGGCATAGGGTCTTACTGGGAATGTAAAAATACGTGAATGCTTTGACCCTTAGAGCGGCAGACGCATCGATTTGACGCCTTCACCTCTTCATGGCATCAATACTGACGGTAATGAGGATGTTTTCCTTGAGAAAGTAAGCACCCTCAATGTTGCAGGTATACAACTTCGTACAGAGATCATTGATGGGGAAAGTCGTAGATTTTCCATTCACAAAAGCAACTCATTGGCTCGTCGTCATCGTTGTCATCACCGTCGTCATCGTCGTCATCATTGTCCTCCTTGGAAGGTTTGGGGACCAACCGTGTCAGGGAATCCAGTTCAGCAACCAAACAGCTGCATTCTCCTGACTGGTGATTGCAACCTTCTTGCGATTCTCATACACAGTGCGATTGCAGAATAGTCCATAAAGTCAACCTCCTCCTCGGGCTGTAATGGTCTGCACAACATTATACGTGCAGGACGACTTGTTACCATTTCAACCAGGTACTTGCTCCAAGAGGAGAACACGGCCATTGCTGGGCTCCCTGCCCTTTTCGCCTCTTCACAATAGTTACCTTCGCAAAGCGCCAGGACATAGGTGCGCCCGCGGATCTCCAAACCGTGGCGCCCCTCAATGCCCTTGTTCTCAAAGAGAACTCATACTCCACCTCGCAGGTACGAATAGAAGTAATGTTGTTTGTGCAGAGATATGAACCTCGTGTGCTCGGACTCGATACATTGTCCTTTGCCAAGGTGGTTTCCTCGAAGATGAGAAAGGTGTCAGCGCTGTGGTTGTGCGCGATGGCTCAAATTGAGAGAGTCTCCATCCGGTTCTATGGGTGAGTCTTTCAGGCCAGTCCAGCAAGAGGTTCTCATCTGGAGATGCAAGGTGCGCCCAGGGTTGAGTCCATGACGTCTGACGAGACCAATCTGATAGCTGTTGTCAAAGACAATAAAGAACTTGTCGTCACTCATGGAATCCAATGATGCTTGCCTCAAACTTGTCCTCAAGAGAGAGGCATCAAATCCGGAGTTCAACATAGCATTAACAAAGTTGGTTTCCTTGATCACTTTGAGAGTGTCCTTGGTGAGTCCTTGTCCTCGCAGTCCCTGCGATGCCCTCTTCCGCAACAGGGAAACCGGGGTCGAAATTTATGCGCATGCTTGTCGTCCCAGCTGAAAAGATCCACATATTGGTCATTCGAAATCGGGCTGTCGTGGTATTCGGATAGGATGTCCGCCGCTGTGAGAGCTCCACACCGCCAAAGCAATCGACGCTGCCAAAAGCACCGCAAACCCTGCTCAAGGCTTTGCAGCCGCAGCGAGGGACCTGCCTCCAGGACGAGGCCACGGGCCTGGTAGAGCCGCCGGCCACGCGCTCATAGGTGCCATAAGACATCATCTCTGCCTCGAGTATATGCAGTCTCTGAGTACAACACGCCGAGAGCTTTACAGAGACGTTCCCGGGCCTGCTCGCACTCCGCGAGGATTGCGGCTTGCAGGGGCAAACGCTGATTCTAATTCTTGGCTTCTTTTTCTTCAATCCTAGCGACAGATTTCGTTTGCCTTTATTCCTGCACTTGTGTATTCCATACAGTAAGTAGGTTATAACTGTTTGTCCTGAAGTTGCAGTACCTTTTTAGTCTACTTCTAAAAGCACCTCCACTCACTATAGGTCAGCCGTTTACCTTTATAAAATCTTTTGAGAGAAACTGAAAACCATACCAAGCTTTGGTCGCCTCCAAGTCATGAGACTCTGGGAGCATAAATTATCTGGCGATGGCCGATTGGCCGAAGGCGGCATCAACAAGGACCAAACGGTGTGCAGGACTGAGAGTCGTAAGGCACGCTACCCAAGAAAGCAAGCAAGTATCGTTGGCAGGGAATACCTATGAACCATTACACAGTTTTCAGGGCCATCACCAGAACTGAGTTCCTTTTATTGCAATCAAAACTGCAGGAGCAGCTTATCGCCAATTGGGGTTGATAGGAACTTTGTTGCCTACTACTCTCGAAATTGAAATGGTTGCTTTGCTGCTGGGCTCTCATGGTTAAAGGCGCACAACTCCTGAAGAAACCTGCCTGGAAACCCATGCCAAAGTGGGGGAACTTGACGCCAGATTCCGAAGCCAATACCTTCTCTATAACTTAAAGACGATCAATCTAATGTTAACATGCTAAGCTTACCTCTAGAGTTATTCTAGAGCATCACGTGACTTTGATCCCCCAAGTTCCTGTTTATAAATGGAATTGGTCTGAAATTATCGAATGAAATCTCCCGAAGAGTTTGCACGTGTTATGGTTGTTCTCGGCTTGAGAAGAAAGAAGCATGTGCTCGGCTCTCGGAGTTTTGAGCGAGACTTTAGGCTTCTGCGTGGGCAACAGAATTGCCGCTCAGGTTGCGATGATTGCTTGGATAGCACATACTACAACCTGCCGGAGGTGTTTTTATTTCACTTACATGCGAACTTCTGTGTAGTGTGAAAAGCGATTTACGATTTATTATTATCTTGGTTGATGAGAAGCTCACTTGGTATAGCAAAGGCAGAAACCTGCTGATGATGATCAAGAAAACCATCTTGAAGAAGGAAAAACAACACCTCCTTCGTTCAAGCAAGTAGCAGGGCATGGAGGGTGGCAAAAGTTGCAGCTCAGTATGCAATGGTTTTGTTTTGATTAAGTAGTAGCCTACTGAGGCTTCAGGGAGTGAGACCTCCTGTAGATATGGTTTAGAAAACAAACACGGTCATGGTGGACTTCCCTGAGAATTCATCAAAAGCTCTGCTATCCCGCGATGAGACTTCTGGCACCTTTGCCTCATTCGATGAATGCATAAAGGCATGGTCAAATTCCTTATGAACATATGCTAAGTTGCAAATACCTCAATTTGAAATTTCGCACCATCGCCCGTGTGGCCTTAGCAAATGGCCATAAGAGAACACACGAAAACTAAACCCAAGTCAAGAAAGCATGCCATATTGTGTAAACCTAATTCGACCCGAATGATCCTCTCTGCAAACCCTCTCCTCGCAAGATGATCAGCACTCGCCTCCCTTTCAGCCAATAACCACTATTAGTCGATAGGTAGTAGGTAGTTAATAGGTAGTAGAGCAATTGGTGCGCACCTCTGCAGAAAACATGAAATGTTAAATTTGAAGGTTCAAGAATTTAGTTGACTCTCCTCTCCGTTCTTCGACTTTCACTTTCATTTACCATTGGGCAGTCGAGTAAGCACAGAGCGCAGCTGCGAAAGAAAGAAAGTGCTTATTGACATGCCTTCCAGCAGCTACCCCTATGAAGTAAGTAAGCGGGAAAGAGGAGAGGAAAAAAAAGCCTGGTGTGTTATCGTAATGAGGTAAGTACTCCTGAGGATGCATGTAAGTAGTTGCAAAATGTAAGTTGTAATGTAAAGTGAGCAATGCCGTTTCTTGAAGCTTTATAGAGTGGCATAGTTAGTGGCACTCTATGTTGGTGCTTAGCATTTACATGTATAGCATGCAAAGGAACAGCAAAGATACGCCGCCGAAGACTATCTGAGCTGATAAAGTTGCAATTCCCAAACAGAAATCTATAGTGTTAGCTTATTTGTGCGAGGTGGCTGCTGCAAAGCCAATTCAAGTGGAAGCCAGGGCTTGGCAAGACTAAGCTTCCAGTGAAAGGGAAAAACTCAAGCGGATCGCAGAGACACCAGAACTGGAACACGCCAGAGTAATCGGGTCTTGCTCAGGACAATCTGCGCAAGCAAAGCGGTGGCATAGTTAGGGAGGTTAAGACAAGACACAAAAAATTACCATGTCACGACAGGTCTTCAAGACGTTTTTCACCGAAAAGGTAGGCGTGAAGCACCCCATCATGCTTTTGGTGGTATGCACTATGTAGGTTATGCCGGGTTGGCTGCAGCTGTTTCGAATGCAGGAGGGCTTGGCATCATTACTGCTTTGACACAGACTTCTCGGAGGATCTGCGCAAGGAAATCCTGCAAAACCAAAGAACTCACCAACAAACCTTTCGGCGTAAATACGACGCTGCTCCCCATGCTCTGCCGCCCAACTACGATGCGTATGCTAATGTGGTGGTAGAAGAGGGCATCAAGGTCGTGGAGACTGCTGGTCACTACAAGGGGCTTGAGCCGTTTGTGAAGCTCTTCAAGGACAATGATATGACTATCATCCACAAGTGCACCTCAACACGTCATGCAAAGACCGCCGAGCGCATGGGTGTGGACATGGTTTCAGATGACGGATTCGAGGCAGCCGGTCACCCAGGTGAAACAGATGTAGGAGGATGGGTTCTTTTTTGCAAAGGCTCAGCAAGACCTATGACATTCCCTGGCTCGGCCTGTGGTGGCATGGGTACTGGTAGCCAGCTTGCCGCAGCACTTAGCCTTGGAGCCCAAGGGAATTGCTATGGGATCTCGTTTTATGGCAACCAAGAAGCTGCTATTCACGAGAACATCAAGAAGGCTATTGTGGAGGGTGATGAGTCGAGCACGACGCTTATCATGTGCGTTCCATGTGTAATACACTGAGCGTGTACAAGAAACGAGACTGCAATGAAGATTCTTGAGACAGAGCGCGAGCACTTCTGGCGAGTTTGACTGTATTCAGTGATTACGTGCGCGGCGCTGCATACAAGCGTGATTTCAAGAGACGGTGACATCAACGAGGGTGTTTGGAGTTTTGGGTCAGGTTACTGCTCTTATTAAAGACGTGCCTTCCTGCGAGGAAGCCCTCTCAACATTTGGTGAACGATGCTGCATCGAGTAACGAGAGCGTACTTAAAGAAGCTGATGTTGTAAACGTGAGTTTCAATTTGTCTTCATTAACTCCTCATTTCAGCAGACGATCTCTGCATTACTTTTCGTTATATATACATAAAGCAATTAAATTTCAACCAATGGTTTATAATTTGTCGTTCCCTGCAAAGGCCAATTTATGAAAAGTGCTAATAAAACACGTTTGGGGGGAATTTAGCATAGGGGGAACCTTGGATTCCGCAAATCAGCTTTTCTCTTCGCTTATTTTCCCCTGCAGAACAACAACTCAAGTGTTCACCATTTTGGACGCCTTGAATTGTGTCGCGCCTCGAATAGATTCTTCATAAGAACAATACATTTTATTGAGAAATGCTATAATCTTGTAACGCCAATGATTTAAAGCACCAAACAAATGAGGTATTTCCACCTCGCACTACTATGATGCTGTGGACACCATTATTTAAAGCACCAAACAAACGAGGTATATGCCTACTTTGATGCTGTAATGCCACGACGAAAGCACCAAACAAATGAGGTATTTCCCCCGCACTACTATGATGCTGTGATGACCATTATTTAAAGGACCAAACAAACAGAGGTATACTACTTTGATGCTGTAATGCCACGATTTAAAGCACCAAACAAATGAGGTGACTCGCACCTCGCACTACTATGAGACAAGTACTCTTTCCTAGAGCAAAGCTTTTGGTTTACCAGTCCGATCAGCTACCGGTCTGATGATTCCATGTCTACGGAAAGAATGAAACGCCAGTACGTATGAAGGCAAACAAATGTTGTACAAGAAATCAGCAAAGAAAAAAATTGGTTTTTTTAAGGGGGTTAGTAGGGAACGAAGGGGGGGCTGTTTAGTAGCCATCGCCACCACCACCACTCGCCGAAGAGGTCGCCACCACCGACGTCGACCTCCTCTTCTTCCTTCCTCCTCCTCGGCAGCAGCGGCGGCGGCACTTCACCAGCGGCGGCGCTGGAGCCACCTAGAGCCAGCCGGCAGCGCCCTGGATGGCCTTCATCTTGGACTTGCCCTCCTCGATGAGCTCATCAATGTTCTTGCCCTCGACACCGGCGGCGAACTGGTGAGCTGTTCTCATCGAGCTCAACACCGGCCTTCTCATGAGGGCCTTGATGTCGTCAGAGGACGGCCCTCCTTGCCAGCGAGGGCAAGGAGCATGTAGGGTGCAGCGACGATCTTCATGTTTGCTTAAGTTGTGGAGAAAGCTTCCTGTATAATTTAAACACGTGTTCAAGTTCAAACCGTTAGGTTACTGATCACTGCACAGAAGCACCCGAGCATTAGATTTCAAAGAAGCTCGCTTTCAGACAAAAAGTGATGAGTGAGGAGGAGGAGGACTGCAATGAAGTTTGACATCTCGGTTAAACACTAGATCCTGACGCATACGGTGTAAAGACACAGCTGCTGTAAACCGGACGTCTTCATGGCCAAGATCTTATTCATTCTATGAGAGTGCCAACTAACTTGCAAGAGCGAAGATTGACTCCATCAAGCAAAAAGTTGAGAAAGCGACGGAGTACCTCTCTGTCTCAGCTTATTTGGGGCAGGTGTTTTATCCACATCGAGAGCCTCTGGTTGAACGTCGAATGTCCTGTGCATGCAGGCTCATGACAACAACAAGAGCTACATACATACATTCATAAACGAGCGTCGTCAACTTGGTCTTGGCCCATCTCATCTTCATCATCATCACCTCATCGAGCTCGCCATCTCACTCGCGGCGTTTCCGCGTCTCCGCAAAGCGTGAGTCGGTATAGCGTTCGTTGTCGCCGCAGGGGGCGCCGGGGTGGTCGCTGCCTCACGTACCCAGATGAAGAGTCCGCGTGGGCTCCTTCCTGCCTGAGCAATTTAAATGTTGCTGGCCTTGTGGCGCTCTTTGCTCGCACGAGTGGCTCCAGCTAACCCTACTTTCTCCATTTCTTACTTTCTCCGCCTATACCCCACTTACCCCTCCCTATACTCTATTTAATTCGCGTACTCCACTTGCGCCTCCTCTGCTGAAAGTCAGGTTAGGGTAAACAAAATTCGGCGCTCCGGCGCTCTCGATTGATGGCTTGTGGAGTTGCGGAGGCGCTCAAAGTGAGGCGCGAAGGTGGTGTTATGAGTGGAATGCCCAGGGCAGATTAAGGGGGAAGAGATGGGTGGCAGGCGGGAGGAAAGGGAAAAGAGGGCGGCGGAGCAGCAGTACTTTTACGAGACATTGTCGATTGATCGCGTGGAGGTTGATCGCTTGAGGTCGCTTTAGGCAAGATGGGTGCTTGCGGGGTATTCGCACGGCCCCGCAAGCACCGCTTGCACCGTCGCGCTCAGCGATGGGCCAAGGCCTTCGCCAAGGCTCACCCAACACCATTGCACAGTCCTTTGCCCGATGGCTGGAGCCCGATGGCCAAAAGGGTATCGTGCTTGAGAAGATCATATCGGTATTGAGGCCAAGCAGCCTAACTCTGCCATTCGTAAGTGTGTCCGCGTGCAGTTGTAAGTGCCTTTGTTCTCTACGGGTTTAGACGGCTTCTTCTTCGGCGTCGGCAGCGTTTCTTTCATCTTGGAGCTCCTAGAGTGGTGTTAAGCATTATATCATGCGAATTTGAGAATGATTCGTAGAGAGAGATGCGCTCTTTGAGAAATGATGACTTGCGAGTTCGGTCCTTCTGATCATATACGTCAACAACGTGGTTCACTGGAGTTATGCGTGTGTGATAGTTAAAGAAGGGACAATTTGCATGCAGTGTATCTGGGCTTGGTCAGCTTGGCTTCCAACGACTGGTTGCCATAACAGATCATGGGAAACAAAGTTCTCGCATGTAGTGAGGCTGTGACAATGAGGATGAAGGCGAGTTCCTAATTTAATATGGAGCTGGTGAAACTAACTGTGCATGTGGGTTTTTGTTTTTTGTAATGGAATCTACAGGATTAAGAACGCAAGAAGATCTCTGCCTTCGTCCCCGTGACGGTTGCCTCAACTTCGTCGATGGTAAGGTGATTTAGTTGCATGATTGTTTATCAATCAGGCTTGTCGTTTGTAGCATGGCCAGTTCTTGTCTATTGGCCATGTTAGCTTAGTTTCTAGGGTATGTGTTGAACATGAATGACTGAAGAAAAATGCAAATCTGCTCTTCCTTTCCGACTTTCACAGAGAACGACGAGGTCCTCATTGCCGGTTTCGGTCGTTCCGGTCACGCCGTTGGTGATATTCCCTGGTGTCCGTTTTGGCGGTCGTCAAGGTCGCCGGTGTTTCCCTCTGGCCTTGTACAAGGAGAAGAAGGAGGCCCGTAACTAAATCGATTGTTTGCGCTACTTTGATATTCTTTACTCTTTGACTGTTTTCCTTCACCGCCCCAGTTTTGCTTTCTTGTTTCTTGTTTTGATCCTGCTTGACTGTTTTGGTCACCCCATCCGCTGGACCATTGTGAAGTCGTAGAAAGATGTGTGATGAGTTTCGCCGCCATCGTCATCTCTTTCCCTGTTCCATGAAATGAACTGCATTAATATGTGATGGATTTTAAAAACATATCAATATAATTTCCATTTACAAAGAAATAAGAGAAACGAGCTTCAATTTTTACGTGCACATGTCCATTTTTTAGTAGCAGTTTGCAGCATGAACCGCTTGGAGAACAAAATCAGGTGCCGATGGAGTGTCCCCATGCCAACAAAGTCACGAAGGGCATCACGAATTTTCTGTAAACGCTTGTGTAGCTTTGTAGATGAGTGCTGCCAGATATGCCTCAAATTGCTTAGCTCTTGCTTTCGGGTCACGTGTTGTAAATTTTGAAGGGAGTGAGGTTGTGAGCTGTGTATATCCTCGCCTCGCGCACAACCTCTGAAAGTTTATCAAAGTCTGTGAACCTTCGATAAGCATGCTAATACTCTTCACATGTTCGGGTCCGCGCGCAAACAATGGTTAGAGATGTGGTAATAAACGATCTCACAGTTATCCTCCTTACTAACATGCTGGCAACATGATCTGGGACAGTCACAGTCGCACCAGGGGTATCTGGAATTAAAGCTGGGCTGGTGACGGAATGCAATTTATATAGATCAAAGAGCGCGTTGCGGATTTCAATGATATATTATCCAGGAAAATGATCCATGACCATGCTTCGCGTAAAAGCATGTGTCGCAGGTTAGAAAGAACACCGTCCTTTTCACTGCGAAACGTTGACTTTGATCTGGCGCAAAATGTACAACAGACGCCCCTGGCAATGTAGAGGTCTTGATCGTAAGCCAGCTTTGTATTCTTCTTGCAAGTCGTATAATCTCGAGAAGAAGCTCCAGCGCCCTGAGCATTGGAATCCTCAGAGATCTCCTGCTCGCTTTCCCCCGCTCCCCTTCAAGGCAGCTTATTAACTCTGCTTAAGCGCCGCCTCACCCATGATATTCACATTGTTACCTCATGAGGTACGAGGGATACAATGTCATGGATTAAGCTGACCACCGAAGTAATATAGCTCATAGGTTCCCAAAGTGGCCTCCCTTGTCGAGCACTGGCGGGCAAGCATAGAGCAAGCGCACGAACCTTTTTGATCTGGTGCGCCTCTCCTGAAAGATCACCGCAACAAGTAAGCTGCAACACCAAAATTCCAAGAGTGACCTGTGAAAAATAATCTCATAGTCCAGAGGTACAAATAAATTCAGAAGAAAGGATTGAACTCGAGCAGCTACACGTTGCGCGCGGTGATTTTGATTCCATCACAGTGCAAACATTTTGTCACTGATGAAAGGTGTTGATCGACAAAGAATATCTGTAGAACATCGCCAATTGTGCTTGTTCCCTTAATACCTACGATGCAGATTTTCTTGTCTGGCTGAACGCAAATATAATGCGCAGCAAGTTTGTAGTCTGTTGCGGGGGTCATAGTAAACTAAGGTAGTCACGGCGTGCAAAGAACTCATAAATGGTCTCATCTCCGGGTCAAACTCATCATGGGCAGGCATTGGCAAACCTCCATATACTGGTCCAGCGTCGAGGAAGGATATCTTTGCTTTTGCTTTTTCGGCACCATCCTTCGGCCATTTCCCCGAATTGTCAGGGTGTTCTCCCATGTATGTTTCGGCAGCACCCCATGAGGAAGGACATTGCTCGCAGGAGAGCCTGCGGTGCTGTGAGAGACATCTCTTGCCAAAAGCAACTCCTGGGCGTGGTCCAGCGTGAGCTTGAGCTTTGCCAATGAGGAGGAAAAAGTTATCCTCTTCTTCTCACCTAGCTTCATCGACCATAGCGCCGCCTCAATTTTGGCTATCAGCTCCATTGTCATCGCCATTTAAAGCGCGAAAAGGCTGCGCTGGCCCGCGCGCTCTGCCATGGCGCCCATTTGTCGGGATTGTTAGTTTAAGCCCAAAACGAGGTCCCAATCTCGATCTCCGTTCCATCATCTTCTTTGTCCTGCTCATTGTTATCCCCTACAGTTTTCTTGCCCTGATGCCAGTGGAACACCTACCAGCATCTTTTGTTGTTGCCAGTATTGTCATCGTCTTTATTAATTCGAGCTTCCCTGCTTTGAAGCCGGGAAGTAGCTTGACCTTGGCCACGAAGTCCTGTAGACCTGCAAGCAACAGTTGTTGCGCTGTTGTCTCCGCAGCAGTTGGAGGACCTTTTCTGCTTGAATATTGGGTTCACGAGGGTCCCCTCCTCGCCAGCCTCTGTGCGCGCTCAGACGCCTCCAGCATCGCCTCTCTTGAGTCCTCGAAGCCATGGTCAAAGGCGCCGGACTATTCAAGTTTGAAGGCGCCTGCCATTCTACTTGCAAGTTCTTTCTGCGTCACGTGTCATCTCAAAGAGGCGCCTCTGATAATTCAGCACTAGTGCACGTATGTGTAGCAGTTGCTACTACAAACTGTAGGTAGGTAGGTAGGCAGTAATTTTACTACTAGTTCCTACCTGCAGAAGAAGAAGAATTGCATTGAAGATGATGACACCGCTCCTTTCTAAGTTAAGCTCTTCTTTCATTGAAGAGCCAATCAGCTAAGCCGTGAAGAAGAGCCAATCAGTAAAACCTGCGATGATGACTTTAACAAGATAATGGCAGGTAAACTAGTGCTACGATGGCGATGGTTGTACAAACTTTCATCAGTGTGCTAGATGAAAGACTACTTCCTTACCAGATGGGGGGATAGCCGAGGGAGGTTTTATGATTAGCCAGATCGCTATGTTGCATCGTTGTTAGCGCCGCTGGCACTAGGGAATCACATATTATCCCTACCGATTGGTAATAAACTTGGGTAGAAAAGCAGGTCGAAGGATGTTGCTCAACCAGCTCTAGCTGTCTTTAGCAGATTAGGTGAAGAACTTCAAGTAAAAGCATCAATGAAGAAGAAGTTACCTAATTCCTGGAAAAGGTTGGAAGTGGAGCACCTCA
This sequence comes from Psettodes erumei, assembly GCA_016785225.1. NCBI lineage: Eukaryota > Metazoa > Chordata > Actinopteri > Pleuronectiformes > Psettodidae > Psettodes > Psettodes erumei. The sequence goes on along the minus strand of JAFBJZ010000747.1, from coordinate 2,457 downwards.
GTTCGGTGTAATTGGCAAGTGAGGTAGGCACGACCTCGTGGATAGAGGTTGTACTATGAGATTCAAAGTGTTATAGAGCAACTGTGCAATTTCACAGCTTGAAAAGGTATATAAAGTGATCGCCAAGAAACACAGGAGAGAAAGCTACATCTCGTGTTTGGTTGCATTTCTTGATTTATTTTTAAATAGTCTCTCAACCATATTTTCTAACAGTTGCTGGCTAGTATGAAGATTCTTCATCAGACCCAAAATCTCACCTCCAGATTCAAGATATATATGAGATCTAAAACCTCGGTCAGAGAGCAACCAACACCTATGTGTGTACCCACTTGTGCAAGAATTTTTCATCAACCTTTGTTTATTGACGTTTAAGTCTTCTACAAACTGGGAGAGGATATGATTAAGCTTTGTCCTTTAGAAATCAAGTATTTTGGGGTTATCAAAGATCTGAGCTAAATTTCAAATATTGCCAAATGGTATATAGTATCGCCGTTAATGACTAGTTCTTCGTTGCATTATCTTCGCCAGTCCGAATGGCTCTACTCTTGATGCAGCGTTTGATTTAATTCACCTCGCAAAATTGTAGGATGAAGAGTGGCAGACCCACTAGACTCCTGCTGCTTTACATGGTTGAAGCATCACCATTATTGAATAACTGCTTTTACGAGCGAGTCGATTATAAATTCATGTAGTAAACTCGCAACTGTGCAGATGCAAATTTATGAGAAGCCGAAGCTCAATTTGGTGAAATCGATACCTTCTATGTGTGTACCATTGAAGCACGAGCGATATGGCACTTGCTTTTTAAATGAATAGTCAGTATGCTCTTCTGAAACGCAAAACCAAAAATAGAATCAAGACCAAAATAGAGGCCTCTGTGCGGGATCATGGTAGTAGCAAGGGTGGTCATGGAATCTTCCTAAGAATTTTAGGGGGCTTTGAGAAGAGGATAACCGCACTGTAGGACTGGTTAGGCCCGGATAGCGATGACTTTTCTATCTTATCCTCTCGACTCTCGAGCTGTCTCCAGTACCGGGGAGAACGACCTCAGCCAATACTGTAGAAACAGTAAGAATATGAAAATCTCGCATTCCAGGAAGTGGTCAAGGCCTGTGCAAAGAGTGTTTTGCCAAAAGAGGAAATAAGCCTAAAAGCCGAAAGGTGGGGAAAGAGTCAAATTAGAAAGATGTAGAGACTACCTCTAAGGAAGGGAATTCTACATAATTTGAAAGAAACATTGACCACGCAGCCAGTCATCATGATGAAATCACCACTGTGTGCCCCACGACACTACTGCGAAGCGCTTTGACACCCTGTCGACACCAAGCTCGAGAGTCTGCGTGTAAGAAAAGCCGATAAATGAAAGAAGCTTTTTTTGTGTGATGGTACATTCGCTGCGCTTCTTCAATTTAGCAGAGCGGCCCAGTAATAAGCCTCGGGCATGCTGCACCAAAACAGAAGTGGGGTATCATGCAGGTCACAGACCTTACTAACAGGGACACAAACGGCTGTCTTCTTATAGCAGCGCTCAGTGTACGTATCTAAGTCCCAAACCGTGAGAAATTTTCATGTTGATACTGGCATGATATACCTCTGTCGACAGATGGGCGTTCTCAACATTGGTTCTCGCGTCTGAATCTTAGGGTTTAAGATAGAATAATTACTTAGGTATGTATGTAGTTGCCATAGTTGCAAGAGGACTAGTAGTTCTAGTACATGATAGGTGTAGTGTCAGGTAATTAGTGTGAAAAAAAAATGGAAGGCCATTGATGTCCCAGGGATCGATCCATATAAATTGTCGTGGATAATGACAGCAAATGGAGTTTCAGATTGGCTCTTGTCATTACTGTGGACCACCAGGTTTCTCGCGATGTAAACTAACCCTCTAGCGAGCCGGCTTTAACCTTCATCGACCTGGTTTTAGATCCATCAAATCTCAATAGGAAGTGGCGTTGTCGTGTCCGAGTTGGTTCTATCGTTTTGAGTACTTAATAGCAGGTACTGCTTAAGCAAGTCCTCCAGCTTTCTCCGGCATGTAGCTGTTCTTCGGGGAGGGGAGATTCTGCTGTTCTTTGGATAGTAGTATTCTTCACGAGAGTTTGTTTGTTACCTTTTCTTGATTCACAAAATGAGAAAGAAGAGCACAGGATAAGTTACAAAATATCCTGGTATTCATTCTTCACGGAGAAAACCCAAACGAGTAATAATGTCCACCATCAGGCTGGGTAAGCCATCATGCAAATGCAAAGTATGGATGAATTATCCTCAATGCTTTAATGAGGGTCTTTAGCATAACATGAATGGTTTCAACTCAAATATAGGTGTTTGGGGCTGCTGCTCAAAATGCTAACTCCCATGTACCCAAACACGCGAAACTTCCGGCATCTTGAAGAATTCCGCTGTTGACTCACCAACCAATGATGGTCAGTGTAAGAAACAACAACTGCACGATCTAAT
>JAFBJZ010000745.1:0-15495 GCA_016785225.1 Psettodes erumei | reverse complement strand
TTTTGGGGGCATGGGTGCCTGGCATCATAAACTAACACCTTTATATCATTGTTGGTCAGTTGACAATGCATATGGAGCAAAAGAGTTCATGGGTCCCCGCTTCTGCACAACAGTAAACAGGCATATGACCAAAACCTGCTTTTCTCGCCGAGAAAAAAGCTCACAAGAGACAGTACTGTGTTTTGGTGGACATTGGTGCATGGAATCATGAAATAAAATTTAGTATCATTCCTTGTCAGTTCATAGTGGACATAAAGAAAAAAAAAAAAAATTGCATGGGTCACCCCTTGGCACAACTTCAAACAGGCAAGTGACTGTGAGCTTTTCTCGCCGAGAAAAGCACTAAATCTATGATACTGTGTTTTTTTTGGGGACATGGGGTGCCTGGAATCATAAAATAACACTTTAATATCATTCTTGGTCAGTTGACAATGCATATGGAGCAAAAAGTTCATGTGTCCATGCTTCTGCACAAGACCAAACAGGCATATGACCAAAACCTGCTTTTCTCGTCTTGAAAAGCACTAAATGCACGGTGGTGTGTTTTGGGGGACATGGGTGCATGGAATCATGATATAACACTTTAGTATCATTCTTGGTCAGTTGATAATGGAAATAAAGCAAAAAATTCCATCTATCACCCCTTTTGCACAAGTTCAAAGAGGCCAGTGAGTGTGAGCTTTTCTCGCTCGAGAAAAAAACACTAATGGACGGACTGTGCTTTGGGGGACATGGGTGCCTGGAATCATAAAATAACACTTTAGTATCATTCTTTCTTTGTCAGTTGATAATGGATATAAAGGAAAAAATCCATGGGGCTACCCCTTCTGCACAAGTGCAAACAAGCCAGTGAGTGTAAGCTTTTCTCGCCAAGAAATGCACTTAATTGCCGGACTGTGTTTTGTTGGACATGGGTGCATGGAATCATGAAATAACACTTTAATATCATTCTTGGTCAGGTGAAAATCCATATGGAGGAAAAAGTTCAGGGGTCCCCGCTTCTGTACAAGAGCAAACAGGCATATGACCAAAACATGCTTTTCTCGCCGAGAAAAAAGCACTAAATCTAAATACTGTACTGTGTTTTGGGGGACATGGATGCCTGGAATCATAAACTAAAACTTTTATATCATTGTTGGTCCGTTGATAATGCATATGGAGCAAAAAGTTCATGGGTCCCCGCTTCTGCACAAGAGCAAACAGGCATATGACCAAAACCTGCTTTCTCGCCGAGAAAAGCTAACTCGGGACAGTACTGTGTTTTGGGGGACATGGGTGCATGGAATCATGAAACAACACTTTGGCATCATTCTTTGTCAGTTGATAATGGATATAAAGCAAAAAATTCCATGGGTCACCCCTTCTGCACAAGTTCAAACAGGCCAGTTACTGTGAGCTTTTCTCGACGAGAAAAGCACTAAATGCACTAAATGTTTTGGGGAACATGGGTGCCTGGAATCATAAACTCACACTTCTATATCGTTGTTGGTCAACTGACAATGCACATGGAGCAAAAAGTTCATGGGTCCCCTGTTCTGCACAAGAGCAAACAGGCATATGACCAAAACCTGCTTTTCACCCCGAGAAAGCTCACAAGGGTCAGTGCTGTGTTTTGATAGACATCGGTGCCTGGAATCATAAAATAACACTTTAAAATCATTCTTGGTCAGTTGACAATGTATATGGAGCAAAAAAAAAGGTCATGGGTCCCCGCTTCTGCACAAGAGCAAACAGGCATATGACCAAAATCTGCTTTTCTCTCCAAAGAAAAGAACTCAATGCAAGGTACTGTTTTTTGGGGGACATGGGTGCCTGGAATCATAAAATATCACTTTAATATCATTCTTTGTCAGTTGATAATGGATATGTAGCAATAATCCCATGGGTCAACCCTTCTGCACAACTTCAAATAGGTCAGTGAGTGTGAGCTTGTCTTGCTGAGAAAAAAAGCTCTTAACGGACGGTATTGTGTTTTTTTAGACATGGCTGCCTGGAATCATAAAATAACACTTTAATATCATTGTTGGTCAGTTGACAATGCACATGGAGCAAAAAAAGTTCATGGGTACCCGGTTCTGCACAAGAGCAAACAGGCATATGACCAAAACCTGCTTTTCTCGCCGAGAAAAAGCCCTAAATCTACAGTACTGTGTTTTTTTTGGACATGGGTGCATGGAATCATAAAATAACACTTTAGTATCATTCTTTGTCAGTTGATAATGGATATAAAGCAAAAAAAATTCCATGGGCTACCCCTTCTGCACAAGTTCAAACAGGCTAGTGACTGTGAGGTTTTCTCGACGAGAAAAGCACGAAATGCACTAAATGTTTTTTTGGAACATGGGTGCCTGGAATCATAAACTAACACTTCTATATCATTGTTGGTCAACTGACAATGCACATGGAGCAAAAAAAAAAGTTCATGGGTCCCCGGTTCTGCACAAGAGCAAACAGGCATATGATATGAAAACCTGCTTTTCTCGCCGAGAAAAGCACTAAATGCACGGTACTGTGTTTTGGGGGGACATGGGTGCCTGGAATTATAAAATAACACGTTAATATCATTCTTGGTCAGTTGACAATGCATATGGAGCAAAAAGTTCATGGGTCCCTGCTTCTGGACAAGAGCAAAAAGCCAGTGACAGTGAGATTTTTTCGCCGAGAAAAAAGCACTGAATGGACGGTCATGTGTTTTTATATCTCGCGAGAAAAAACTTAATGCACGTACTGTGTTTTTGATTTTGATTGGTGCCTGGAATCATAAAATAACACTTTAAAATAACACTTTAATGTCATTCTTGGTCAGTTGACAATGCATGTGGAGCAAAAAGTTCATGGGTCCCCGCTTCTGCACAAGAGCAAACAGGCATATGACCAAAATCTGCTTTTCTCGCCAAGAAAAAAAGCACTCAATGCAAGGTACTGTGTTTTGGGGACATGGGTGCCTGGAATCATAAAATATCACTTTAATACCATTCTTTGTCAGTTGATAATGGATATATAGCAATAATCCCATGGGTCACCCCTTCTGCACAACTTCACACAGGCCAGTGAGTGTGAGCTTGTCTCGCTGCTGAAAAAGCTCTTAACGGACAGTACTGTGTGTTTTTTAGACATCGGTGCCTGGAATCATAAAATGACACTTTAAAATCATTCTTGGTCAGTTGACAATGCATATGGAGGAAAAAAGTTCATGGGTCCCCGCTTCTGCATAAGAGCAAACAGGAATATGATTAAAACCTGCTTTTCTTGCCGAGAAAAAAGCTCACCGGGACAGTACTGTGTTTTTTTGGGGACACAGGTGCATGGAATCATTAAATAACACTTTAATATCATTCTTTGTCAGTCGATAATGGATATAAAGCAAAAAATTCCATGGGTCGCCCCTTCTGCACAAGTTCAAACAGGCCAGTGAGTGTGAGCTTTTCTTGCCGAGAAAAAAAACTTAATGGACGGTACTGTATTATGATGATAGACATGGGTGCCTGGAATCATAAAATAACACTTTCATATCATTCTTGGTCAGTTGACAATGCATATGGAGCAAAAACATTCATGGGTCCCCCTGCTTCTGCACAAGAGCAAACAGGCATATGACCAAAAACCTGCTTTTCTCTTGGCCGAGAAAAAAAAAGTTCATGGGTCCCTCTTCTGCTGCAAACAGACAGACGAAAACCTGTTTTTGTGTTCACAAACGGACATGGGTGCATGGAATCATGAAACAACACTTTAGTATCATTCTTTGTCAGTTGATAATGGATATAAAGCAAAAAAAAAATGGGTCACCCCTTCTGCACAAGTTCAAACAGGCCAGTAAAAAGAGAGCTTTTTTCTCGGCGAGAAAAAACTCAATGCAAGCTACTGTGTTTTTTGGTGTACATGGGTGCATGAAATCATGAAACAACACTTTAGTATCATTCTTTGTCAGTTGACAATGCATATGGAGCAAAAAAAAATCCATTGGTCACCCCTTTTGCACAAGTGCAAACAGGCCAGTGAGTGTGAGCTTGTCTCGCCGAGAAAAGCACTTAATGGACGGTACTGTGTTTTGTGTTTCGATAGATATCGGTGCCTGGAATCATAAAATAACACTTTACTATCATTCTTGGTCAGTTGACAATGCATAAGAAGCACAACGTTCATGGGCCCCCACTTCTGCACAAGAGCAAACAGGCATATGACCAAAAACTGCTTTTCTCGCCGAGAAAAAAAATAAATGCACGACACACTGTGTTTGGGGGGACATCGGTGCATGGAATCATGAAATAACACTTTAGTATCATTCTTTGTCAGTTGATAATGGATATGAACCAAAAAATTCCATGGGTCCCCGCTTCTGTACAAGTTCAAACAGGTTGGTGAGTGTGACCTTTTCTCGCCGAGAAAAGCACTTAATGGACTGTCATGTGTTTCTATATCTCGCCGAGAAAAGCACTTAATGCACGGTACTGTGTTTTAGGGGGCTTGGGTGCCTGGAATCATGAAATAACAATTTTATATCATTGTTGGTCAGTTGACAATGCATATGGAGCAAAAAGTTCATGGATCCACGCTTCTGCACAAGAGCAAACAGGCATATGACCAAAACCTGCTTTTCTCGCTTTTCTCGAGAAAAAATAAATGCACACGTACTGTGTTTTGGGGGACATGGGTGCCTGGAATCATAAAATAACACTTTAATATAATTCTTGGTCAGTTGACAATGCATATGGAGCAAAAAGTTGATGGGTCGCCGCTTCTGCACAAGAGCAAACAGGCATATGTCCAAAACCTGCTTTTCTCGCCGAGAAAAAAGCACTTAATGAACGGTACTACTGTGTTTTGGGGGACATGGGTGCCTGGAATCATAAAAATAACACTTTTATATCATTGTTGGTCAGTTGATAATGGATATAAAGCAAAAATTCCATGGGTCACCCCTTCTGCAGAAGTTCAAACAGGCCGGTGAGTGTCAGCTTTTCTCGCCGAGAAAAGCACTTGTTGGGCCAGCGTAACACGTGGTCACCAATTGTTCTTTACCTCACGGGGGCACCATTTGCTGGGGCACCCTTTGTTGAGGTTGCCTACTAAGGGCACTAATTATTGGGGTTTGGCTATCCAAAATAGTTAATAATTATTAGAATAATAATTATTAATTATTAAATAATTAGATCTAATACATTAGATCACCTCGGGGCACCACCCTTGTTACAAGGGAAAGATAGCCAATTTATTAAATCAATCTCATAACTAGTACTAAATTGTCAATTTGGAACTCTGATTAATAATTAATTTAATAACTAGAACCAAAATTACCAGTTTAACAACGAGTTTAGGTAGAAGGAATTTGGAGTTCTTGACCCTGTAGAGGTTGGCGGAATTCACTCATGTGCAACATTAAACAGGCAACAGGTATGTTTAATAATCATTTATTAACAAGAATAAAAGAAAAGGAAACATACAATCTAGCTACAGTGTACTTTTTACAGGTGTGTGTGTGTGTGTGTGTGTGTGTGTGTGTGTGTGTGTGTGTGTGTGTGGGTGTGTCAAAATGGCTGCTGAGGCCTGGAGGCCCTGAACAAAGAAGATCTGTGGAGGCACTCAGACCATGTGCTGGGCGAGTGTGTGTGTGTGTGTGTGTGTGTGTGTGTGTGTGTGTGTGTGTGTGTGTGGTGTTTCATGAGGTGCCAGGTTAGAGGAAGGATGGTTAGTTAGCATGCAAGCATAACCTAACTACATCTACTTAACAATGTGGCAGAGCCAACTATACAATAACCTGTCTACCAAACTGATCACAACACTCAGTAAACACAAATACATCAAATCACAGTCCTTGATTTATCTTTAGCTTAGCTTATCTTAGCTTGACTAGGCCCAGTTGGTGTTACCAGTTCTGGTGTGAGAGAAACTCTCTCTGGTGTGTTGCTCCTTTGGCTGGTGGTGCCTGATGGAAGGGCCAAGCTGAGAGAGTTAGAATTCCAATGTTGGAAGGCAGTCTTTTCTGTGTGGTCCTGATGGCAGACGCTGGAGGGAAACTGGCCGCTCCTTTGACGTAGTTGGTTAGCAGCTTGGTGCTAACTCGCTGTGTGGCTCCTGTTGTATGGAGGATTAACCTACAAACCTTGTGTTTGTTGGCCAATGGAGTTTGTTTGCCGGATCTTGATTGTTCCTCAGCAGGTTCTCGCGTCGCTGCTGTGAGGAAAGGTCTGAGGATCTGCTTTGGTCAGCAGGCTACCTCAGACAGCCAGCTGCAGCTGCACAGCTGGGGGTCCCTGGAGAGTGGTTCCAGGGCTTGCAGAAGAGAAGAGAAGAGGAAGGAAGAGAAAGGAGCTTCAAGAGGAGAGCGAATAAAGGCTGAGCACAGCCTTTATATGACTTGATGACCTCAGAGGTCACATGCCACAGTCATCCAGTGGTGGCTGCTGGATCGGATTTCACACCTGGAAGGTTGTGGGACTTTGAGGTTCCGGTGCTTTCCTTTGTCTCCAAGACAAAGAAAGCCATGTGGTCGAAACTTGGTTATGCGTGGTGAGCCTCCATTGCTCACCAAACAGGTTCAGGTCCCAACACACTTAATGGACGGTACTGTGTTTTGATAGACATCGGTGCCTGGAATCATAAAATAACACTTTCATATCATTCTTGGTCAGTTGACAATATATATGGAGCGAAAAAGTTCATGGGTCCCGCTTCTGCACAAGAGCAAACAGGCATATGATTTAAAACCTGCTTTTCTCGCAGAGAAAAAAGCACTTAATTAACGGTACTGTGTTTTTTGGGGACATGGGTGCCTGGAATCATGAAATAACACTTTTATATCATTCTTGGTCAGTTGACAATGTATAAGGAGCAAAAAGTTCATGGGTCCCCGCTTCTGCACAAGAGCAAACAGGCATATGACCAAAACCTGCTTTTCTCTCGAAAAAAAAAAACACTTAATGAACGGTACTGTATTTTGGGGGACATGGGTGCCTGGAATCATGAAATAACACTTTTATATCATTATTGGTCAGTTGACAATGCATATGGAGCAAAAAGTTCATGGATCCATGCTTCTGCACAAGAGCAAACAGGCATGTGACCAAAACGTGCTTTTCTCGGAGAGAAAATCATGAAATGCACAGGTACTGTGTTTTTGGGGGGCATGGGTGCCTGGAATCATAAAAATAACACTTTTATATCATTGTTGGTCAGTTGATAATGGATATAAAGCAAAAATTTCCATGGGTCACCCCTTCTGCACAAGTTCAAACAGGCCAGTGAGTGTGAGCTTTTCTCGCTGAGAAAAAGCACTTAATGGACGGTACTGTGTTTTGATAGACATCGGTGCCTGGAATCATAAAATAACACTTTCATATCATTCTTGGTCAGTTGACAATATATATGGAGCAAAAAGTCCATGGGTCCCCGCTTCTGCACAAGAGCAAACAGGCATATGACCAAAACCTGCTTTTCTCCCCGAGAAAAATCACTAAATGAACGGTACTGTGTTTTGATAGACATCGGTGCCTGTAATCATGAAATAACACTTTAGTATCATTCTTTGTCAGTTGGTAATGGATATAAAGAAAAAATTCCATGGGTCACCCCTTCTGCACAAGAGCAAACAGGCCAGTGAGTGTGAGCTTTTTTTTTCGCCGAGAAAAAGCACTTAATGGACGGTACTGTGTTTTGGGGGACATGGGTGCCTGGAATCATGAAATAACACTTTAATATCATTCTTGGTCAGTTGACAATGCATATGGAGCAAAAAAACATGGGTCCCCCTTCTGCACAAGAGCAAACAGGCCAGTGACACTGTGAGATTTTCTCTTTTCTCGCCGAGAAAAAGCACTTAATGGACAGTACTGTGTTTTGGGGGACATGGGTGCCTGGAATCATAAAATAACACTTTTTCATATCATTCTTGGTCAGTTGACAATGCATATGGAGCAAAAAGTTCATGGGTCCCCCCTTCTGCACAAGAGCAAACAGGCATATGACCAAAACCTGCTTTTCTCGCCGAAAAAAGCACTTAATGAACGGTACTGTGTTTTGGGGGACATGGGTGCCTGGAATCATGAAATAACACTTTTATATCATTGTTGGTCAGTTGACAATGCATATGGATCAAAAAAAAACTTCATGGGTCCCCGCTTCTGCACAAGAGCAAACAGGCATATGACCAAAACCTGCTTTTCTCGCCGAGAAAAGCACTCAAAAATGCACGGTAGTGTGTTTTTGGGGGACATGGGTGCATGGAATCATGAAATAACACTTTAGTATCATTCTTGGTCAGTTGATAATGGAAATAAAGAGCAAAAAAATTCCATGGATCACCCCTTTGCACAAGTTCAAAGAGGCCAGTGACTGTGACCTTTTTTTCTCCGAGAAAAGCACTTAATGGACGGGACTGTGTTTTGGGGGACATGGGTGCCTGGAATCATGAAATAACACTTTAGTATCATTCTTGGTCAGTTGATAATGGAAATAAAGCAAAAAAATTCCATGGATCACCCCTTTTGCACAAGTTCAAAGAGGCCAGTGACTGTGAGCTTTTCTCGCCGAGAAAAGCACTTAATGGACGGGACTGTGTTTTGGGGGACATGGGTGCCTGGAATCATAAAATAACACTTTAGTATCATTCTTTGTCAGTTGATAATGGATATAAAGCAAAAATTCCATGGGCTACCCCTTCTGCACAAGTGCAAACACGCCAGTGACTGTGAGCTTTTCTCGCCGAGAAAAGCACTTAAAGGACCGTATTGTGTTTTGATAGACATCAGTGCCTGGAATCATAAAATAACACTTTCGTATCATTCTTTGTCAGTTCATAGTGGATATAAAGCAAAAAAAATCCATGGGTCACCCCTTCTGCATAACTGCAAATATGCCAGTGAGTGTCTGCTTTTCGCCGAGAAAAGCACGGGTACTGTGTTTTTATTGACATCGGTTCTGGAATCATAAAATAACACTTTTTATATCATTGTTGATCAGTTGACAATGCATATGTAGCAAATATTTCATGGGTCCCCGCTTCTGCACAAGAGCAAACAGGCATATGACCAAAAACCTGCTTTTCTCGCCGAGAAAAGCACTAAATGCACGGTACTGTGTTTTGGGGGACATGGCTGCTGGAATCATGAAACAACACTTTAATATCATTCTTGGTCAGTTGACAATGCATATGGAGCAAAAAAAAAGTTCATGGGTCCCCCCTTCTGCACAAGAGCAAACAGGCATATGACTGAAAACCTGCTTTTCTCGCCGAGAAAAGCTCACAAATGCACAGTACTGTGTTTTTTGTGGACATGGGTGCATGGAATCATGAAATAACACTTTAGTATCATTCTTTGTCAGTTGATAATGGATATAAAGCAAAAAAATTCCATGGATCACCCCTTCTGCACAAGTTCAAAGAGGAGAGTGACTGTGAGCTTTTCTCGCCGAGAAAAGCACTTAATGGACACGGACGGTACTGTGTTTTGGGGGACATGGGTGCCTGGAATCATAAAATAACACTTTAGTATCATTCTTGGTCAGTTGATAATGCATATATAGAGCAAAAAATTCATGGGTCCCCCTTCTGCACAAGAAGTGCAAACAGGCATATGACCAAAACCTGCTTTTCTCGCCGAGAAAAGCACTTAATGGACAGACTGTGTGTTTTTGGGGACATGGGTGCCTGGAATCATAAAATAACACTTTAATATCATTCTTGGTCAGTTGATAATGGATATAAAGCAAAAAAAATTCATGGGTCCCCCTTTCTGCACAAGTTCAAACAGGCATATGACTGTGAACCTGCTTTTCTCGCCGAGAAGAAAAAGCACTAAATGCACGGTACTGTGTTTTTTGGACACATGGGTGCCTGGAATCATAAAATAACACTTTATATCATTCTTTGGTCAGTTGATAATGCATATGGAGCAAAAAAAGTTCATGGGTCCCCGCTTCTGCACAAGAGCAAACAGGCATAGGCAAACAGGCATATGACTAAAACCTGCTTTTCTCGCCGAGAAAAGCTCACAAAGGAGTACTGTGTTTGTTTTTGGTGGACATGGGTGCATGGAATCATGAAATAACACTTTAGTATCATTCTTTGTCAGTTGATAATGGATATAAAGCAAAAAATTCCATGGATCACCCCTCTGCACACAAGTCAAAAAGAGCCAGTGACTGTGAGCTTTTTTCGCCGAGAAAAAAGCACTTAATGGACGGTACTGTGTTTTGGGGGACATGGGTGCCTGGAATCATAAAATAACACTTTAATATCATTCTTGGTCAGTTGACAATGCATATGGAGCAAAAAAGTTCATGGGTCCCCGCTTCTGCACAAGAGCAAACAGGCATATGACCAAAACCTGCTTTTCTCGCCGAGAAAAGCACTAAATGGACAGTACTGTGTTTTGGGGGACATGGGTGCATGGAATCATGAAATAACACTTTAGTATCATTCTTGGTCAGTTGATAATGGATATAAAGCAAAAAAATTCATGGGTCACCCCTTCTGCACAAGTTCAAACAGGCCAGTGACTGTGAACCTTTTTCTCGCCGAGAAAAAGCACTTAAATGGACGGTACTGTGTTTTGGGGACATGGGTGCCTGGAATCATAAAAATAACACTTTAATATCATTCTTGGTCAGTTGATAATGCATATGGAGCAAAAAAAAGTTCATGGGTCCCCCTTCTGCACAAGAGCAAAAAGGCATATGACTAAAACCTGCTTTTCTCGCCTGAGAAAAGCACTTAATGGACGGTACTGTGTTTTGGGGGACATGGGTGCATGGAATCATGAAATAACAAAATAACACTTTAATATCACTCTTTGTCAGTTGATTATGGATATAAAAGCAAAAACTCCATGGGTCACCCTTCTCAAGTTCAAACAGGCCAGTGACTGTGAGCGTTTCTCACACCGAGAAAAAAAGCACTAAATGCACAGTACTGTGTTTTGGGGGCATGGGTGCCTGGCATCATAAACTAACACCTTTATATCATTGGTGGTCAGTTGACAATGCATATGGAGCAAAGAGTTCATGGGTCCCCGCTTCTGCACAACAGTAAACAGGCATATGACCAAAACCTGCTTTCTCGCCGAGAAAAGCTCACAAGGGACAGTACTGTGTTTTGGTGGACATTGGTGCATGGAATCATGAAATAAGAATTTAGTATCATTCCTTGTCAGTTCATAGTGGACATAAAAAAAAAAAAATTGCATGGGACACCCCTTCGGCACAACTTCAAACAGGCAAGTGACTGTGAGCTTTTCTCGCCGAGAAAAGCACTAAATGCACGGTACTGTGTTTTGGGGGACATGGGTGCCTGGAATCATAAAATAACACTTTAATATCATTCTTGGTCAGTTGACAATGCATATGGAGCAAAAAGTTCATGGGTCCAGGCTTCTGCACAAGACCAAACAGGCATATGACCAAAACCTGCTTTTCTCGCCGAGAAAAGCACTAAATGCACGGTAGTGTGTTTTGGGGGACATGGGTGCATGGAATCATGAAATAACACTTTAGTATCATTCTTGGTCAGTTGATAATGGAAATAAAGCAAAAAATTCCATGGATCACCCCTTTTGCACAAGTTAAAGAGGCCAGTGAGTGTGAGCTTTTCTCGCCGAGAAAAGCACTTCTTGGACGGGACTGTGCTTTGGGGGACATGGGTGCCTGGAATCATAAAATAACACTTTAGTATCATTCTTTGTATCATTCTTTGTCAGTTGATAATGGATATAAAGGAAAAAAATTCCATGGATACCCCTTCTGCACAAGTGCAAACAAGCCAGTGAGTGTAAGCTTTTCTCGCCAAGAAAAGCAGTTAATGGCCGGACTGTGTTTTGGGGGACATGGGTGCCTGGAATCATAAAATAACACTTTAATATCATTCTTGGTCAGTTGAAAATCCATATGGAGGAAAAAGTTCAGGGGTCCCCGCTTCTGTACAAGAGCAAACAGGCATATGACTGAAAACCTGCTTTTCTCGCCGAGAAAAGCACTAAATGCACGGTACTGTGTTATGGGGGACATGGATGCCTGGAATCATAAACTAAAACTTTTATATCATTGTTGGTCCGTTGATAATGCATATGGAGCAAAAAGTTCATGGGTCCCCGCTTCTGCACAAGAGCAAACAGGCGTATGACCAAAACCTGCTTTTCACCCCGAGATTAGCTCACAAGGGTAAGTACTGTGTTTTAGTGGACATGTGGACATGGACATGGGTGCATGGAATCATAAAATAACCCCCTAGTATCATTGTTTGTCTGTTGATAATGGATATAAAGCAAAAAATTCCATGGATCATCCCTGTTGCACAAGTTCAAAGAGGAGAGTGACTGTGAGCTTTTCTCGCCGAGAAAAGCATTTCATGGACGGTACTGTGTTTTGGGGGGACAAGCGTGCCTAGAAATTTAAAATAACACTTTCATATCATTCTTGGTCAGTTGACAATGCATATGGAGCAAAGAGTTCATGGGTCCCCGCTTCTGCACAACAGTAAACAGGCATATGACCAAAACCTGCTTTCTCGCCGAGAAAAGCTCACAAGGGACAGTACTGTGTTTTGGTGGACATTGGTGCATGGAATCATGAAATAACACTTTAGTATCGTTCTTTGTCAGTTGATAATGGATATAAAAACAAAAAATTCCATGGATGGATCACCCCTTCTGCACAAGTTCAAAGAGGCCAGTGACTGTGAGCTTTTCTCGCCGAGAATAGCACTTAATGGACGGTATTGTGTTTTGGGGGACATGGGTGCCTGGAAGTATAAAATAACACTTTAATATCATTCGTGGTCAGTGAAAATGCATATGGAGTAAAAAGTTAATGAGTCCCCGCTTCTGCACAACAGCAAACATGCATATGACCAAAACCTGCTTTTATCGCTGAGAAAAACACTAAATGCACGGTACTGTGTTTTGGTGGACATGGGTGCCTGGAATCATAAAATAACACTTTAATATCATTGTTGGTCAGTTGACAATGCATATGGGTCAGCAAAAATGCATATGTTCATGGTTCCCCGCTTCTGCTTCTGCAAGAGAAAAAAAAGTATATGACTGAAAACCTGCTTTTCTCGCCGAGAAAAGATCACAACGGACAGTACTGTGTTTTGTTGGACATGGGTGTATGGAATCATGAAATAACAGTTTCGTATCATTCTTTGTCAGTTGATAATGGATATGTAGCAATAATCCCATGGGTCACCCCTTCTGCACAAGTTCAAAGAGGCCAACGACTGTGAGCTTTTCTCGCTGAGGAAGCACTTAATGGCCGGACTGTGTTTTGGGGGACACGGGTGCATGGAATCATGAAATAACACTTTAATATCACTCTTTGTCAGTTGATTATGGATATAAAAGCAAAAATTTCCATGGGTCACCCCTTCTGCTCAAGTTCAAACAGGCCAGTGACTGTGAGCGTTTCTCGCCGAGAAAAGCACTAAATGCACAGTACTGTGTTTTGGGGGGCATGGGTGCCTGGCATCATAAACTAACACCTTTATATCATTGTTGGTCAGTTGACAATGCATATGGAGCAAATATTTCATGGGTCCCCGCTTCTGCACAAGAGCAAACATGCATATGACCAAAACCTGCTTTTCTCGCCGAGAAAAGCTCACAAGGGACAGTACTGTGTTTTGGTGGACGTGGGTGCCTGAAATCATGAAATAACACTTTAGTATCATTGTTTGTCAGTTCATAATGGTACAAAGCAAAAAATTGCATGGATCACCCCTTCGGCACAACTTCAAACAGGCAAGTGACTGTGAGCTTTTCTCGCCGAGAAAAGCACTAAATGCACGGTACAGTGTTTTGGGGGACATGGCTGCTTGGAATCATGAAACAACACTTTAATATCATTCTTGGTCAGTTGACAATGCATATGGAGCAAAAAGTTCATGGGTCCACGCTTCTGCACAAGAGCAAACAGGCATAAGACCAAAGCTCACAAGGGACAGTACTGTGTTTTTTCACAAGGGACAGTACTGTGTTTTTTTGGATATGGGTGTATTTAATCATGAAATAACACTTTAGTATCATTCTTTGTCAGTTGATAATGGATATGTAGCAATAATCCCATGGGTCACCCCTTCTGCACAACTTCAAACAGGACAGTGAGTGTGACCTTGTCTCGCCGAGAAAAGCTCTTAACGAACAGTATTGTGTTTTGATAGACATGCGTGCCTGGAATCATAAAATAACACTTTACTATCATTCTTGGTCAGTTGACAATGCATATGGAGCAAAGAGTTCATGGGTCCCCACTTCTGCACAAGAGCAAACAGGCATATGACCAAAACTTGCTTTTCTCGCGGAAAAAAGCTCTTAATGGACGGTACTGTGTTTTGATAGACATCGGTGCCTGGACTCATAAAATAACACTTTAATATCATTCGTGGTCAGTTGACAATGCATATGGAACAAAAAGGTCATAGGTCCCCGCTGCTGCACAAGAGCAAACGGGCATATGACTGAAAAAAAAGGTCCTGCTTTTCTCGCCGAGAAAAGCACTTAATGGCACGGGACGGACTGTGTTTTGGGGACATGGGTTCCTGGAATCATAAAATAACACTTTAGTATCATTCTTTGTCAGTTCATAGTGGATATAAAGCAAAAATTCCATGGGTCACCCCTTCTGCATAACTGCAAATATGCCAGTGAGTGTGAGCTTTTCTCGCCGAAAAAAGCACATAATGGACGGTACTGTGTTTTTTATGGACATCGGTGCTGGAATCATAAAATAACACTTTATTATCATTGTTGATCAGTTGACAATGCATATGTAGCAAATATTTCATGGGTCCCCGCTTCTGCAAGAAAAAAACAGGCATATGACCAAAACCTGCTTTTTTTCTCGCCGAGAAAAAAGCACTAAATGCACGGTACTGTGTTTTGGGGGGACATGGCTGCTTGGAATCATGAAAATAACACTTTAATATCATTCTTTGTCAGTTGACAATGGATGCCTGGAATCATGGTCAGTTGACAATGCATATGGAGCAAAAAGTTCATGGGCCCCCCCTTCTGCACAAGAGCAAACAGGCATATGACTGTGACCTGCTTTTCTCGCCGAGAAAAGCTCAAAGGACAGTACTGTGTTTTGGTGGACGTGGGTGCCTGGAATCATGAAATAACACTTTAGTATCATTCTTTGTCAGTTCATAATGGATATAAAGCAAAAAATTGCATGGGTCACCCCTTCTGCACAACTTCAAACAGGCAGTGATCGAGTGAGCTTTTTTTCGCCGAAAAAGCACTAAATGCACGGTACTGTGTTTTGGGGGACATGGGTGCCTGGAATCATAAAATAACACTTTAATATCATTCTTGGTCAGTTGACAATGCATATGGAGCAAAAAAAAAAGTCATGGGTCCCCGCTTCTGCACAAGAGCAAACAGGCATATGACCAAAACCTGCTTTTCTCGCCGAGAAAAGCACTAAATGCACGGTACTGTGTTTTGGGGACATGGGTGCATGGAATCATGAAATAACACTTTAGTATCATTTTTGGTCAGTTGA
>JAFBJZ010000744.1:0-12270 GCA_016785225.1 Psettodes erumei | reverse complement strand
TTTTTGAAAGAGTTTACTCTGAAGCATCAGTAATGTGATTTAAAACTTATTTTGTAGTTTCAGTTATATTCCATGGCTGGACTAAGACATTGATCTGCCAAAATAAACACCAAAAGTAACACCACTAACGTGTAGCTGATCAATGTACTTGTGATGGTCTGGTTTGTTTGCTTTTTGGTTCCCTTTGCTTCTTCTCTGTTTTCAGGTTGTGGCAGGAGGCGTGGCTGGTCTCCCACACTCAGATGAGACACACCTGTTCAGCATTACCAGCAATCACCCTGCCTCTATTTAAACCCGTTCACAACTTTGCACTTTGCCAGGTGATTTCTGTACTGTCCCTTGTGTGTGTGCCTTGCCCCGTGATCACCCTCTGAAGATTGTGACCAGCTTGCCTCCTGCTTTAACTGCCTGGTCTTGCCCTCAGAACTTTTTGTTAACCTTTTGCTTTAAGACATTAAAAATCTTGGAAACTGTGGCCTTTGGTCTCCTGTGCTTTGTGGTCCAAAACCCCAACCTTAACAGTACTTATGTAGACAAACAAATGAATGTGAGAGAGAATAGGGGTACACTTCTCGTCAAACTGTTTTGACAGATCTGATGTAATCATCATCCAGTGAGGTGTTGCCACGTCATAAGAGTGCAGCCTTGACCACTCCCCTTTTCCCTGTCTCAGTACACTTCTCGTCAAACACAGTTTGACAGGTTTGAACCTGTGACTGGACTGTGACCCTCTTCAGGTTATTGCAGGGTGAGGAGATCCAGGCGCACAGGTTGTAAAAAAAAAAACTTACGGTGGTAAACACACACTTTGTGAACTTGTGACCGGTCCATGACCCTCAGGTTGTAAAACATGTATTGTCAGCCCCAGAGCGACACAGTTCAATAAGTCATAAAACCGTAAATAGGTCTTTATCATATAGGGGGAGGAGGAAGAATGTAAATGCGTGCATTAGTGTCATTAAGTCCTAAACCGTAAATACGTTTTTAAATGCTTATGTGTCAGTACATGGACCCCAAACAGACACAGATCATTACCCAGGTAAACACGCAAATAGTGTTGTGTAATGGTAAATGTACTATGAGTGCATGTGCACCTGTGAACTTTTTACCTCTACTGTCCAGACAATGGCCTGAGGGTCACGATGACCTGAGGATGTCTGAAAAATATATTTTAATCCTGTAAGGAGTTTCCTGTTTTCTGCTGTTCTGTAAGGGATTTTCCAAAGGGTTTCCTGCTTTTGAGCTCCCATATGTGGGGATACATGTCTCTAGTCACGTATGCCTTTTGTAATACACACTCATGTATTTAGAAAAGTATAAAAACCATGTTCTTTATTTCTCTGTATGCCACTCTGTAGGTCAGCACACGTGCGGGGGGCTGCTGAGTGACATCCTGTGTTGCAACCAGTAAAGACTTTTGAGCTTGACTCCGGACTCTAAGAATCTTTGTTCCTGACAGCTTCAACTTTACTTTGTGTAGAAAAGAACCCGGTGGAAACAGAATCCTGGCAGAATAGAAAAGTTTCCACGACAATTTGGTGTCAGAAGTGGGATCGCTCGAGAGTCCGTCTGGACCGACGGACGTCGGGGACATTCTCCTGAAGTGACGACTTCATCCTCTAGATTAAGAGAAGAGAGGACCGACGTCCTGAGGCCGATTGACTGACTCCTCGAGACGATCTACACATCTTAAATTGGTGAGAAGTTTTATTTCCTTGATAAAAGTTGAAAAGACACACAAAGTTAGACGGAATGAAGTTCTAATTCTGTATTCTTGAGTCCATAGTGAAGTATTGGTTATTGGCGCCTTATTAAAAATTAAAAAAAAAAAAAAAAAAAAAAAAAAAAAAAAAAAAATAAAAAAGTGGGGGTTTGAACCACTATAAAAAAAAAAAACTCATAGGGTTTGAGCCACTATAAAAAAAAGTGGTTTCATAGGGTTTGAACCACTATAAGGGAAAAGTGGACTCATAGGGTTTGAGCCACTATAAAAAAAAAAGTTTCATAGGGTTTGAACCACTATAAGGGAAAAGTGGACTCATAGGGTTTGAGCCACTATAAAAAAGTGGTTTCATAGGGTTTGAACCACTATAAGGGAAAAAAAGGACTCATAGGGTTTGAGCCACTATAAAAAAAAGTGGTTTCATAGGGTTTGAACCACTATAAGGGAAAAGTGGACTCATAGGGTTTGAGCCACTATAAAAAAAAAGTGGTTTCATAGGTTTCATGGGTTTGAACCACTATAAGGGAAAAGTGGACTCATAGGGTTTGAGCCACTATAAAAAAAAAGTGGTTTCATATAGGTTTGAACCACTATAAGGGAAAAGTGGACTCATAGGGTTTGAGCCACTATAAAAAAAAAAGGGTTTCATAGGGTTTGAACCACTATAAAAAAGTGGACTCATAGGGTTTGAGCCACTATAAAAAAAAGTGGTTTCATAGGGTTTGAACCACTATAAAAAAGTGGACTCATAGGGTTTGAGCCACTATAAAAAGTGGGTTCATAGGGTTTGAGCCACTATAAAAAAAAAGTTTCATAGGGTTTGAGCCACTATTAAAAAAAAAAAAAAAAAAAAGTGGTTTCATAGGGTTTGAACCACTACTAAAAAAAAAAAAAAAAAAAAAAACACAGGGTAATGAACCACTACGGGGTAAAAAACGTGGCTACACGAGGGGGTTTGAGCCACTAAAGAGGTGTTTCTGTCATAGAGATACGTGTTTGGTCGTTTGTCTGTCTGTTTGTTCATTTATTTGATCCATTTGTTTGGTTAAAAAATCCATTTGTTTGGTTAAAATAAAAAAATAAAAAAATAATTAATTAATTAATTAATAAATAGATAAATACATAAATATAATAAAACATTATACATATATATATAAAAAAAATATTAATAATAAGAATAAACAAATAAATAAATAAAATGGGAAACGAAAAGAGTAAAGTAGAAAATGAAGACTTGCCAGTGAGTTCGCAAGTCAGGGATATGATGTCAAAATATGGGGTAGTGAGTTGTAAATACTTGTCATTTTGGACAGATAAGTGCGGATTTCCAAAAGGGGTTCATTCAGTCCTCTGCAATTAGGGGCATTAAGACAAAAACTAGAGGAAAAGAAGAGAGAAGCTCTGAAAAAAAAGGCATGGTTAAGGCAGATAAAATTAAGGTGATAGATGAACAAAATGAGTGTTTAAAAATGTGGGAGAAAGAAGCAGAACGTAGGGAAAGAAAGAAATTACAGGGTCAGATGGTTAAGTTGCAAGTAGGCAACGACTTAAACAAAACATCCAGACAACAAGATGTTAAACTTAAGAATAAGAAAAGTTCTCTGTATCCGTGTCTTACAGATGGAGGCACTCTGCGTGGCGGCACGCGACGGCCCACCGCCTCCTTACCACCACCCACCCAAAACTGAGGCGGGGACCTCTGGTGGTCCCACCGCCCCACTGATGGAGAACAAAACCTACCACACACGGTCTAGGGCCAGACAAGAACGGCCTGATGTCAAAGATGAAAAAGGAGTGGACATGCTTCCGCTTGAAGGCGTGGACTCAGCGACTGGATCAATCATACAGATGCCGATGGTACAAGTAGCTGGGGCACAAGGAGACTCAATCCTAGTTTACCGACCATGGACATTGTCTCACATGAAAGAAGCTTCGCCCACCTACCTCCCATCACCGCAGGAGGACCAAAATTTGCTGAGAGCCTGATGCATTTTTGTCAGCAGTGGCTGCCTACAGGCCACGAACTGCAGATCCTCCTGAAGACCATACTGGGCCCACTGTCCTACTCCACAGTAGGTGCGTTTTTCACCCCTGTCCGACAACATATGAGAGAAAACCACCCCGAGTGGGACCACGACTGTAACGAAAACTACAGAGACATGTTGGAACGTCTCACTGATGCACTGAAGGACAACTTCCCTGTCCGCTGTGACATGTCCAAGGTTACAGCCTGCAAACAAGGACCAGATGAACCTGTTAAAGAGTTCTACCTGCGTCTGGAAGAGTGTTTCACCGCCCATTCCGCATCGAAAGACCACCGCACCCGGGACAGTCGTGCGGCCCTTGGGAGAGTAGCCTGAAGGCTATATTCCTCCAAAACCTCCTGCCGCAGCTCAAGAAGAGAGTGGAAAGCTCCTGCATGGACATTGATGACGCACGCTTTAGATGAAGTGAAGAAACATGCCGTGCACGCCCAGAAACAATACCAATCTGAGCACATGAAGGAAAAAAAGGAAAAGGAGCGTGTTGCTCATCAAGCTCAACTGACACTACTCCAGACGGTCACTGAAGCAGCAGGACAGATGAGAATGACCCACACTGGACGACGCCTGAATGCAACGAGGTCGCCGCCCATGGCAAAGCCAAAGCCAAGACCACACACTCTGCCCGACCCAGATGCATGCCTGAGATGTGGCCAACAAGGACATTGGGCTAAAGACTGCCCAAATCCTAAGAACTGTTATTTCTGCGGCCAACAAGAACATCAGTCTAGAGACTGCCCCCACCGACATGACCAACGTGGAGACCATCGTGGCGGAGCAGGAAGAGGACGTGGAGCACCTCTTTGAGGCCTCCCACGGGCAACCAAGCCCAATTCGGACAGTCTGATTGACCTGTGGGTGATGGGAGCGGTCTTAGCCCGAGTCTCGCCGCCCAAGCAGATGTCTACTCCTCTCGACGGAGAACAGGGAAATGAAATCACACACACACACTTACACCGCTTACACCGCTTACACCGCTTACACACACAACAACTGCTAAATGTACAACATGCTATTGCTATATTAGAAGCTAGAGAAGCTAAAGAAGCTGAAGAAATCAAGCGCTCTGAGATAGGGACATATGCTAGATATTCGATGTCTACCACCCTCAAAATGCCTAAAATGACTGTTCAAGTGGGGGATACACCTGTTGAATTTTTAGTTGACTCTGGGGCAACACATTCAGTTATCAAACAATCTGAGATGCCAAATGTTAAACTCAGTGGAAGGTTTACATATTCTCTTGGTGCATGTGGAACAACCGTGAAGGAGAGGTTTTCTATTCCATTATCATGCTCCCACAATGAGCCATTGACTATGTTTAAACATTCTTTTCTTCTCTCCCCATGTTGCCCGATCAATCTCTTGGGGCGAGACTTAATGCTCCGTTTGGGCATCAATCTGATCTCCACACCAGATGGCGTTAAAGCTGCGAGAGGACCGGAGGAGGGGGAGGAAACCTACTCACTGGTGCGGTACTCTCCGACCACGCCCCTCTACGTGTACCAATGGAAGGTCCCGCTGCTGGTGGCAGCGCCACTCATGTCTCTGAGGCGTGTGCTCTCGTGAGCCCAACTTCTGTTGCTATGCAGCCGGAGTCACTCCACTGTACAGCACATGTCTCACATGGGCCTGACCACAACTTTGAGGAAGTGTTCTTTGCAGATTTGAATGATGTTATCTTAACCAGTACCCTGTTCTGGGGTACTGAGCGCAGCGCTATTTCTGTTTGTTTGTCCTCTAAACAGCATGCTCTGTTCCAAGTTGATGACTCCCACCCACATCTCACTGACCAAAGCACGCTATGATCAGTGGAGAGACTTGGGACCATGGGTTAAGAAGTGTGAGACGCTGACTGACTGGACACCGACATCCGACCCACATGTGATGTATTCATCAAAGGGGGGTGTCTATAGAACTCCACACCAAGCTCATTTTCATGTTTTGAGATCAGTATATCTGTTTGACACTTTAGATGACAATGACCACTCCACGACAACTTTCCTTAGGGTTGTTGACATAGACCCAGACTTAGGGTTAGTTCCTGACGAACTATGGGCAAAAGGGAAGTATGACGTAGGACTGATTAAGGGGCAGAACCAGTTGTGATCACACCTAAATCTACTTTCAGGCCTAAAAGAGCTCAATATCCATTAAAACCTGAGGCCATAGCTGGGATTCAACCAGTGTTTGACTCGTTATTACAGGCTGGAGTAATTATCCCCTGTGATGACTCACCGGTGTGCACACCCATTTTTCCTGTTCAGAAAGTCAGAGATCCACCAGCTGAACCAGAATGGAGATTTGTTCAAGATTTGAAGGCTGTAAATGCTGCTGTTCATGCTCGAGCTCCAAATGTCCCTAATCCATATACCATCCTTACTCAAGTCCCACCTGACGCTACTTGGTTTTCTGTAGTAGATTTGTCAAATGCTTTCTTTAGTGTCCCGGTCCATCCAGATTCCCAATATTGGTTTGCATTTCAATTTAATGGAAAAGGCTACACTTTTACTCGGCTGTGCCAGGGTTACTGTGAGAGTCCTACTATCTACAACTCAGCTCTATGTGAGTCACTTGCACCCCTACAGCTGTCTCCAGGTACTGCACTCCTGCAGTATGTGGATGACCTCATGATAGCAGCTCCTACACAGGATCAATGTAAGGCAGACACATTGAAGCTATTGAGGCACCTTGCTACTGAAGGCCACAAAGCTAGCCTCAGTAAACTACAGTTTGTGAAGCAAAGAGTGATGTTTTTGGGACACATTGTGTCAGGGGAAGGGAAGACTCTCTCCTAAACGCATTGAAGCAATTGCTAAAATACCCAAACCACTAACTACTAAACAAATGATGACTTTTCTTGGCATGTGCTCCTACTGTCGTTGTTTTATACCTAACTACTCTGAGCTGGAGAAACCCTTGAGAAACATTCTTCATACTTCAGGTTCTTCTTCACACTCTCGACTCGAGTGGACACCTGAAGCTGAGGACGCGTTCCGGAACTTGAAACTGTCTCTCCAATCTCCACCTACTCTTGGCTTACCAGATCCACACAAGCCTTTCACTCAGACTGTTGATGAGCGTTCAGGTTGTATGACCTCTGTTCTCTTACAACCACATGGCGACAAACTCAGGCCTGTGGGCTATTTTTTTCATGTAAGCTAGACTCTGTAGCTGCTGGCATGCCACGCTGTCTGCGGGCAGTAGCTGCAGCTGAAAAAGCTCTCCTTGCTTCCCGTGACATTGTTGGATACTCTCCTCTCACCCTTCTCGTCCCACATGCAGTTTCTCTTATCCTCTCTGAGCAGAAAACCTCACATCTCTCTGCTGCCAGACATCTACATCTACCATACATGTTTGTTGGACATGCCTAATGTCACTCTCAAGAGATGTAACGTCCTTAACCCATCTACTCTGCTCCCTCTTCCAGAGGATGGTGAACCACATGACTGTTTGGTGGAGCTATCCTTTTCTTGTTCTCCTAGACCTGACCTGTCAGATGTTCCCCTGACAAACCCGGACATGGTTCTTTTCGTTGACGGCTCTGCTTTTTTAGGGATCCTCAGTCAGGCCTCAACAAAGCAGGGTTTGCAGTCTGTTCTGAGAACACGGTCCTTGCCTCATCTTCTCTCCCATCTCACTTCTCTGCACAAGCAGCAGAATTGGTGGCTCTTACAACAGCATGTCAGCTTGCTCAAGGTCAGTCTGTTACTATCTACACTGATTCCAGGTATGCTTTTGGCGTTGTGCACGATTTTGGTCAACTGTGGAAACACAGAGGTTTCTTGAAGTCTGATGGTAAGCCCATCTTAAATCACATTCTTGTTGCTGATTTATTGGAAGCCGTTCTCTTACCCTCAGCTGTGGCAGTCTGTAAGTGCGTTGCTCACACACACAGAAATGCTGATGTGATTTCGAAGGGAAACGCTGCTGCAGATGCTGCTGCTAAGGCTGCTGCGTCGCAGGCTTCTGTTCCTTCGACTTCTCTTTCTCTTTACACTTCACCACTTGCATCAATTCCTAATGAACTTTCTGCAGTTCAATCTTTTTCAATCTTCCCCCCCACGAACGACGTCAGTGGTCCCTCTGTGGCGCCACCTACTCTGATGGTGTCTGGACCAGCCCGGATGGCAAGCCCTGTCTTCCTAAACACTTTTTTTCTCATTATGCTAAGTTGACACACACACGGGACCATGTGTCAAAAGGGGGGATGTGTGCTCAGTTGAATGACACCTGGTTCACAAAGGGATTTTCAGCATATGCTCAATCATATTGCAAAGCGTGTGTTATTTGTTCCACCCACAATGTAGGTAGACCTATTCAACCAACACAACAAGCGGCACACCCACCTCCAACACGACCTTTTTTGAACACATAATGATGGATTTTGTTGAGCTTTCCCTTCTGAAGGTAAGTCTCACTGTTTGGTAATGGTAGACATGTGGTCGAAATGGGTAGAAGTGTTCCCATCATCAAAGCAAACAGCTTCTGTGGTAGCGAAGGCTCTGCTCACTGAGATAATCCCAAGGTGGGGAATTCCATCTAGGATCTCAAGTGACAATGGTCCGCATTTTGTGAACAGTGCTCTTGCAGAACTCAGTCTTTATTTAGGCATCAACTTGAAGACACACTGTGCATATCACCCAGCATCTGGTGGTGCTGTTGAGCGTGAGAATGGGACCTTGAAAAACAAACTGGCTAAATGCTGTGCTGACACAGGACTCCCATGGACAAAAGCCTTGCCACTTGTTCTGATGTACATGAGAATGAGGAAACGGGGAAGAAATAATCTCAGCCCATATGAAATTTTGTTCGCTACTCCACCCTCTGTTGGGGTGAGCAAACCCCAAGCACCTCTTCCGACAACCACTCTCTGTGAAAATGATATGTTGACCTATTGTTCTAAACTCTCTCGGGATCTCTCTGATATAAGAAAACAGGTTGCAGCAGCCCTCCCGGATCAGGCGGACAGCCCACTACACACCCTTCAACCCGGGGACTACGTGGTGGTGAAGGACTTCAGGAGGAAGAGCTGGAAACACAAGAGGTGGCTCGGACCTTTCCAAGTTCTACTCACCACCCACACGGCAGTGAAAGTGGCTGAGAGAGCAACGTGGATCCACGTGAACCACTGCAGAAAAGTTCCGGCCCCATCCGAACAAGAGATCAACTCCTAGAGAATCACCGAGAGTAAACAGGACTAACAGTGTAACAAGTACACTGTAATAGCACGAGCGCCATCTGGCGTACGCAGTTACACTGCTCTCACAACTTCACTGAAGACACACAGAAACCTACAGAATGCATAGAAGACTGTGACGGTTGTCTTCCACAGGATTCAAAGAGAACTGTGTTTTGGTAGTAGTTTGTTATTTCTTTTCTTGCTCATAATTCCTTTTGTTATTGTGGTATTTTCTTGTTTGTTTTTTTATCTGACATTAAGATTTTAATTAACAATCTTTGTTTGAAGTAATTCTATTAGCCATGGACCGTAATCGGCCGTGGCATCCTTTCAGACAGCCAGGTTTCTGTGGTCTAAGGGGCACCCTTCTGGTCTTAGTATCAATATCACTTCTGATTATTACCGTTGTTATGGGGGACCCGGCCTAACCCAGATAATAGTGCCACCACTTCTAAAACCATGAATAGGACTCGCAGGGAGTTAGTATCAGCTTCTGCATCTACTCTGCGTGAAAAATGGGTACAGGGCAATATCTGGTACCAATTAGCTAACTACACTGCCCGGGGTGTTACCAACAACTCATGCCTGGTTTGTATGGGTTTGGGGTCACCAATGTTCTTTACCGGCATACCCTCAGATTCAAACCCATATGATTGTGGGTCCTGTAGGTGTGGACCCTCCCCCACTGGGAACAGTGAGGGGAATTGTATCATAGGGAACGGCGTGGTGGGTTTTCGTGACTCCTGCTGGTGGCTTGACAAGGTAACAGAAGATACTCATAAATATGTGTGTCCGTGGTATGTTGATCATTCATTGGTATTAGTGGAAACGATACACGCGACATATATCGAGAGTGTAACACCACAAATAGAGGAAGTATTTGTTATTCACACTGCCTTCTTGCAGCGGGTACCACTAACTCTTATGTTGATCCCGTCTTCCGTGAGGAATGCCCTCGGTCGCTGCTCGTTTCATCTACTCCCTCACTGAGATCACTATCTGGCCTTACACAAGACAACCACACCCTCCCCATGTGTTTCTATGCCAGCACTAACCTGTGGGGGACAAGGTCACATTTAGGTAACTTTACCGGACAGTGCAGACAGATTGTACTGGTCCTGCGGGCAAACGCAGCGCGTCGTGTCGCACTGCTCTACCAGGGACCACGGTATCCGGCAGACTAGTGTATGGTTGCATGACCTTACCACACCGGTGCCAGAGACGTCTATTGGGCGTGTGGCGATGACCTTGTTTACTCCATTTTACCCCGAAATGGACTGGACTATGTGCGCGTATTTCATCTCCAAAGCCCACATTTTACTTCCGCAACCCCCACATGATAGCCGAGTGAAAAGGACTGTACCACAAGGCAGTTTTGATTCTAAGGTTTGGATTGACGGCATAGGACAACCGCGTGGAGTACCCGCACACAACATAAAGCTTTAGATGAGGCTGGTATAGGCGCTACTGCAATGTGGATTGGACCTCTCCCTGCAGGTATAGGCCCCGCTATAGCAGCAGTGAAAAATGCAGAATGGATAAATTATATCTACTATAATCAACAGCGTTTCATAAATTACACTCACGATGCATTTACTGGGATAGCTGAACAGCTTCATGCAACCTCAGTGACAGCCTGGCAAAATAGAGTGGCTTTAGATATGCTACTAGCTGAGAGAAATGGGGTATGCTCTTTGTTTGGAGACGAGTGTTGCACATTCATCCCTAATAACACAGCTCCAGATGGCTCAGTTACCAGAGCACTACAAGGGCTGTCGTCTCTTAGACAGGAACTTGCAGAAAACTCTGGTGTATATGGTCTCTCTCACTGGCTGAACAGCACTTTTGGCAAATGGAAGAGTATCATCCTCTCTCTTTACCCACCGCGCCTTAGTTATTCTAGCATGTTTCGTTTTTCTGCGGATGCTGCCTCATTCCGTGTCTCCGTGGCCTTATCGCACGCACCGTGGATCGCAGTCTCACCCAGCAAATGATGAAATACAGCCCGGTCTCTTTAGTTGATAGTGTGCTTATAACGCAGACTGCTATTGACTTTGCGCATTCTGACTCAGACACGGACACCGCTTCCGATGACGAAAAAATAGTGTGACTGTCATGTGTTAACCTCCCCTTTTTCATACCTTTTATAATGCTTATGCTCGACACTAGAGGGTTCTATCCTCGTAAAAAAAGCAGCCATCCGCTCTGTGATGTTTCTGCCTCAGACAATCTTAATGATGACTGGTCGTAAACCAGTACGGATGATTCAGTTGGATGTTTGATTTATGAGGTTCTTGTATATAGTTGATCCTTTCGGATCAAAAGGGGGGAATGTAATGGTAAATGTACTATGAGTGCATGTGTACCTGTGAACTTTTTACCTCTACTGTCCAGACAATGGCCTGAGGGTCACGATGACCTGAGGATGTCTGAAAAATATATTTTAATCCTGTAAGGAGTTTCCTGTTTTCTGCTGTTCTGTAAGGGATTTTCCAAAGGGTTTCCTGCTTTTGAGCTCCCATATGTGGGGATACATGTCTCTAGTCACGTATGCCTTTTGTAATACACACTCATGTATTTAGAAAAGTATAAAAACCATGTTCTTTATTTCTCTGTATGCCACTCTGTAGGTCAGCACACGTGCGGGGCTGCTGAGTGACATCCTGTGTTGCAACCAGTAAAGACTTTTGAGCTTGACTCCGGACTCTAAGAATCTTTGTTCCTGACAGCTTCAACTTTACTTTGTGTAGAAAAGAACCCGGTGGAAACAGAATCCTGGCAGAATAGAAAAAAGTTCCGTCAGAGGAGGAGTGTGCAGTTTAACGACCATGAGGCTGGCTAAGACGAGAATTATCTTAGCTACAATTTGGCCATCCAAACCCACAATTTCAGGCAGATGGTTTATTCAGGCCAGTCTGCATTCGTTGAGTTAATGGGAGAGATCGGCGGATATTTTCGTTTTAGAGAGATTTAATCCTGACTGCGGTTTATTCCATACCATGCTAGTCATACCTGCTACGGAATGGCTCAGCATGATGCTGGGGATAAGCAAGAGGATTACATCCCTCTTCCAATGCTGCCACAGACGGAGTAATGTGATGGCTCTATTGATTTAGGGTTTTTTTTTCTCCTGTGAGAAAAACAGAAAAATAATTCCCACGACTCCATAAGCACGCCTCCCTTCTGGTCTTATAAAGGACGCGATAGTAGCAGCTGCCGGACACTGCGTTTCATCATCACAAGGAGTACGGTTCTGCAGTTTTAGAGATGGACTCTACATTTTACCATCACAAGGATGAGGACGATCACTTGGAGGAGTGGAA
>JAFBJZ010000743.1:0-11491 GCA_016785225.1 Psettodes erumei | reverse complement strand
AAAGCACTTAATGGACGGTAATGTGTTTTGATAGACATCGGGGCCTGGAATCATAAAATAACACTTTCATATCATTCTTGGTCAGTTGACAACATGTATGGAGCGAAACGTTCATGGGTCCCCGCTTCTGCACAAGAGCAAACAGGCATATGACCAAAACCTGCTTTTCTCCCCGAGAAAATCACTAAATGCACGGTACTGTGTTTTGGGGGAGATGGTTGCATGGAATCATGAAATAACACTTTAGTATCATTCTTTGTCAGTTGGTAATGGATATAAAGAAAAAAATTCCATGGGTCACCCCTTCTGCACAAGACCAAACAGGCCAGTGAGTGTGAGCTTTTCTCGCCGAGAAAAGCACTTAATGGACGGTCATGTGTTCTTATATCTTGCCGAGAAAAGCACCTAATGCACGGTACTGTGTTTTGATTGACATCGGTGCCTGGAATCATAAAATAACACTTTAATATCATTCTTGGTCAGTTGACAATGCATATGGAGCAAAAAGTCCATGGGTCACCCCTTCTGCACAAGAGCAAACAGGCCAGTGAGTGTGAGCTTTGCTCACCGAGAAAAGCACTTAATGGACGGTACTGTGTTTTGATAGACATCGGTGCCTGGAATCATAAAATAACACTTTCATATCATTCTTGGTCAGTTGACAATATATATTGAGCGAAAAGTTCATGGGTCCCCGCTTCTGCAGAAGAGCAAACAGTCATATGACCAAAACCTGCTTTTCTCGTAGAGAAAAGCACGAAATGCATGGTACTGTGTTTTGGGGGACATGGGGGCCTGGAATCATAAAAATAACACTTTTATATCATTGTTGTTCAGTTGATAATGGATATAAAGCAAAAATTCCATGGGTCACCCCTTCTGGACAAGAGCAAACAGGCCAGTGACTGTGAGATTTTCTCGCCGAGAAAAGCAATTAATGGACGGTCATGTGTTTTTATATCTCGCCGAGAAAAGCACCTAATGCACGGTACTGTGTTTTGATAGACATCGCTGCCTGGAATCATAAAATAACACTTTCATATCATTCTTGGTCAGTTGACAATGCATATAGAGCAAGAAGTTCATGGGTCCCCGCTTCTGCACAAGAGCAAACGGGCATATGACCAAAACGTGCTTTTCTCGCAGAGAAAAGCATGAAATGCACGGTACTATGTTTTGGGGGGCATGGGTGCCTGGAATCATAAAAATAACACTTTTATATCATTGTTGGTCACTTGATAATGGATATAAAGCAAAAATTCCATGGGTCACCCCTTCTGCACAAGTTCAAACAGGCCGGTGAGTGTGAGCTTTGCTCGTCGAGAAAAGCACTTAATGGACGGTACTGTGTTTTGATAGACATCGGTGCCTGGAATCATAAAATAACACTTTAATATCATTCTTGGTCAGTTGACTATGCATATGGAGCAAAAAGTTCATGGGCCCCCGCTTCTTTAGTGCGCATGCGCGACCTTGCATGCAGCCTGTTGCAATCGCTCCCGCTCGTTTCTCTAACTTTTCTTATATTCTAAGTTTCTTTTTACCTATTTATTTTATTAGTTTTGTTCCAGCAATTGTTAAGACTTTACCTCTCTAAACATGCCGATGGAGAGAGTTTTAGGCTTCCTACTGGCAGTAGGCATACTTTTTTCACTCTGCCGGGCGCAGCAAACACACGGCCGCTTTGTTTACACCAGTGAACAGCTGATCGCGCTGAAGCCAGCTGGCATGGCGACTAGATCGGAAGACATCCCCGTGGAGATCTGGAGAAGAACACACCGGGGTTGCAGAGGAAAGAAAAACCAGTGGAGGAGAGAAACGAGAAGGAGACAGCGGAAACTTCTTGAGGATAAGAAGTACAAACCGAGTCTCCCCACCGTCACCATGGGCAACGTGAGATCGCTAGCCAACAAGATGGACAAGCTAACAGCGCTAGCCAGGAGTCAGAGGGAGTACCGGGAGTGTAGTCTAATGTGCTTTACGGAAACATGGCTGCACCAGGACATACCGGACGACAACGTATCCATCAGTGGCTTTCAGACTGTACGGGCTGACAGGGACTGCAACAGGAGCAGTAAGCGGAAAGGTGGGGGCTTGCCGTTTTAGTAAACAAAAAATGGTTCAGTCCTAAGCACATCCCCATCAAGGAGCACATTTGCAGCCCGGACATTGAACTTCTTGCTGTTGGCCTACGTCCATATTATTTGCCGCGGGAGTTCTCTCATGTTATTATGGTGACAGTATACATTCCTCCTTCCGCCAACCCGACCGCGGCATGTGACGTCATCCACTCCGCCATAGCCCGGTTACAGACTCTACACCCGAGTGCATTCATTGCTATCTCGGGTGACTTCAACCATGTCACTATGGACAGAACACTGCCCAGCTTCACACAGTTTGTGACCTGCTCCACCAGGGAGGAGAGGACCCTGGACCTGCTGTATGGTAACGTGAAGGATGCTTACAACTCCTCTCCCCCCCCCCACTGGGCAGATCAGACCATAATTTAGTGCACCTTAGGACCCTCTTATTTGCCTCTGGTGATGAGCCAGCCTGTGACCACAAGGACAGTAAGGAGGTGGTCAGAGGAGGCTTACGAGACACTTCAGGGGGGTGTTTTGAGGCCACGGACTGGCAGGCACTCTGTGAGCTGAACGGAGAGGACATAGACGGGCTCACAGAGTGTATCACTGATTACATCAACTTCTGTGTCGACTCCATTGTTCCGACAGAGACAATCAACTGTTACCCCAACAATAAGCTGTGGGGTAACTAAGGACATTAAAGCCACCCTGAACGAAAAGAAGAGGGCTTTCAGGGCGGGAAACAAAGAGGAGGTGAGAACCGTCCAGAGAAGCCTGAGGAACAAAATCAGAGAGGCTAAGGAGGAGTACAGAAAAAAAGCTGGAGCGTAAACTCCAACAGAATAACACCAGGGAGGTCTGGAGGGGATGAAGACGATCACTGGCCTTAGGCCAGTTAGATATAGTGGAACTGAAGGCAGCGTGGAATGGGCCAATGAACTCAATCTGTTCTTTAACAGATTTGACACAGCGGCCTCTACATCCCCCACTGACACCGCCATCAACTCCCCACCAACACCTCTCTTGTTTGGCCTATAACAATGGCTACTCCTCCCCCCCCTGATTGCCTCTCATCTCCTGGCAAAGACCCTTCTATCACCTCCACCTCCACCTCCACCCCCCCCCGTTTCAACCCCCCCTACAGTGATCATTACGGCAGAGGACGTTAGAAGACAGCTGGAGAAACTTCACTCAGGCAAGGCTGCGGGCCCTGACGGTGTCAGCCCCCGGGTGCTCAGAGCCTGCGCTACCCAGCTCTGTGGAGTTCTTCAACATGTCTTCAATAAGAGCCTGAGCCTGCAGAGAGTCCCCGTGGTGTGGAAGACGTCCTGTGTTGTTCCTGTGCCAAAGTTACTGCGCCCAGGCAGCTCTAAGGACTACAGACCAGTGGTGCTTACGTCCCACATTATGAAGACCCCGGAGAGACTCCTCCTGCAGCAGCTCCGACCTATGTTCATACCTCATACGGACCCCCTCCAGTTCACCTACCAGCCCCGAATTGGGGTAGAGGATGCCATCCTCTACCTGCTCGACCGTGTCTACACACACCTAGATGAGAAGGAGAGCACTGTGAGAGTCATGTTCTTCGACTTCTCCAGTGCTTTCAACACCATCCGTCCGGCTCTACTAGGTGAGAAGATGACGGCGATGCAGGTCGATCCACCCCTAGTGTCCTGGATTATGGACTACCTGACTGGCAGACCACAGTATGTGCGCCTGGACCGCTGTGTGTCAGACAGAGTGGTCAGTAACACTGGGGCACCGCAGGGGACTGTCCTCTCTCCTTTCCTCTTCACACTGTACACAAGCGACTTCAACTACTGCACAGAGACCTGTCATCTCCAGAAGTTCTCAGATGACTCAGCAATAGTTGGACGCATCTACAAGGGAGATGATTTGGAGTACAGGACTGCGGTTGGCAACTTTGTCACATGGTGTGACAGAACCAACCATCTACAGCTCAATGTGATGAAGACAAAAGAACTGGTGGTGGACCCGAGGAGGACCAAAGTGCCAGTAACCCCCGTTTCCATCCAGGGGGTCAGTGTGGACATTGTAGAGAACTACAAGTACCTGGGGGTGCACATTGACAATAAACTGGACTGGGGAAAGAACACTGATGCACTGTACAGGAAGGGCCAGAGCCGCCTCTACTTCCTGAGGCGGCTGAGGTCCTTTAACATCTGCAGGACCATGCTCAGGATGTTCTATGAGTCTGTGGTAGCCAGTGCTATCCTCTCGCGCTGTGGTTTGCTGGGGCAGCAAGCTGAGGGTGGCGGATGCCAACAGACTCAACAGACTGATTCGCAAGGCCAGCAACGTTGTGGGGGTGAAGCTAGACTCTCTGACAGTGGTGGCTGAAAGGAGAATGCTTCACAAGGTGAAAGCCATCTTGGACAACCCGGCCAACCCGCTCCACGACGTGCTGGACAAACACAGGAGTTCTTTCAGCAACAGACTGATCACACCACGATGCACCACAGAGCGACACAGGAAATCATTCCTGCCTGTGGCCATCAAACTCTACAACTCCTCACTCTGACACTCGGACACATTATTGACACTCTGAGACTGAGACTGAGACTGAGGCTGCCCCCCCCCCCATCTGTCTCCTGCACAATTCCAACAGAGCAATAAACAATATGTGCAATATATATATATTATACATATAACTATTGTGGCAATAACCCACATCTAATGTGATTTTTTTTTTACAGTGCAATATATCCTGTTGGGCTTGCAGTTGTATATATCTCCTACATATTGCTAGATTTTATGCTATATTTTATATTTTTTTATATATATATTTATTTCTTTTTTCGATTTATAATTCTTTTTATCTCTGGGAATGTACACTTTTCTGTACACTTGAGCTGGATGTTGTTGCTGCAACAAAAAACAATTTCCCCCTTGGGGATTAATAAAGTATTATCTTATCTATCTTATCTTATCTTCTGCATAGACATGGGTTCCTGGAATCATGAAATAACACTTTTATATCATTGTTGGTCAGTTGACAATGCATATGGAGCAAAAACGTCATGGATCCACGCTTCTGCACAAGAGCAAAGAGGCATATGACCAAAAGCTGCTTTTCTTGCCGAGAAAAGTACTAAATGCACGGTACTGTGTTTTGGGGGGCATGGGTGCCTGGAATCATAAAAATAACACTTTTATATCATTGTTGGTCAGTTGATAATGGATATAAAGGAAAAATTCCATGGGTCACCCCTTCTGCACAAGTTCAAACAGGCCGGTGAGTGTCAGCTTTTCTCGCAGAGAAAAGCACCTAATGCATGGTACTGTGTTTTGATAGATATCGGTGCCTGGAATCATAAAATAACACTTTCATATCATTCTTGGTGAGTTGACAATGCATACGGAGCAAAAAGGTCATTGATCCTCGCTTCTGCACAAGAGCAAACAGGCATATGACCAAAACCTGCTTTTCTCGCCGAGAAAAGCACTTAATGGACGGTCATGTGTTTTTATATCTCGCCGAGAAAAGCACCTAATGCACGGTACTGTGTTTTGATAGACATCGGTGCCTGGAATCATAAAATAACACTTTAATATCATTCTTGGTCAGTTGACAATGCATATGGAGCAAAAAGTTCATGGGTCCCCGCTTCTGCACAAGAGCAAACAGGCATATGACCAAAACCTGCTTTTCTCGCCGAGAAAAGCACTTAATAAATGGTACTGTGTTTTGGGGGACATGGGTGCATGAAATCATGAAATAACACTTTTATATCATTGTTGGTCAGTTGACAATGCATATGGAGCAAAAAGTTCATGGGTCCACGCTTCTGCACAAGACCAAACAGGCATATGACTGAAAAAAGCTGCTTTTCTTCGCCGAGAAAAGCACTTAATGAACGGTACTGTGTTTTGGGGGACATGGGTGCCTGGAATCATAAAATAACACTTTTATATCATTCTTGGTCAGTTGACAATGCATATGGAGCAAAAAGTTCATGGGTCCCCGCTTCTGCACAAGAGCAAACAGGCATATGACCAAAACCTGCTTTTCTCGCCGAGAAAAGCACTAAATGCACGGTACTGTGTTTTGGGGGACATGGGTGCCTGGAATCATAAAAATAACACTTTTATATCATTGTTGGTCAGTTGATAATGGATATAAAGCAAAAATTCCATGGGTCACCCCTTCTGCACAAGTTCAAACAGGCCGGTGAGTGTGAGCTTTTCTCGCTGAGAAAAGCACTTAATGGACGGTACTGTGTTTTGATAGACATCGGTGCCTGGAATCATAAAATAACACTTTAATATCATTCTTGGTCAGTTGACAATGCATATGGAGCAAAAAGTTCATGGGTCCCCGCTTCTGCACAAGAGCAAACAGGCATATGACCAAAACCTGCTTTTCTCACCGAGAAAAGCACTTAATGAACGGTACTGTGTTTTGATAGACATGGGTGCCTGGAATCATGAAATAACACTTTATATCATTGTTGGTCAGTTGACAATGCATATGGAGCAAAAAAGTTCATGGATCCACCCTTCTGCACAAGAGCAAACAGGCATATGACCAAAAGCTGCTTTTCTCGCCGAGAAAAGCACTTAATGCATGGTACTGTGTTTTAGGGGACATGGGTGCCTGGAATCATGAAATAACACTTTATATATCATTCTTGGTCAGTTGACAATGCATATGGAGCAAAAAGTTCATGGGTCCCCGCTTCTGCACAAGAGCAAACAGGCATATGACCAAAACCTGCTTTTCTCGCCGAGAAAAGCACTGAAATGCACGGTACTGTGTTTTGGGGGACATGGGTGCCTGGAATCATAAAATAACACTTTAATATCATTGTTGGTCAGTTGATAATGGATATAAAGCAAAAATTCCATGGGTCACCCCTTCTGCACAAGTTCAAACAGGCCGGTGTGAGCTTTTTTTGTGAATAACACTCGTGTTTGCTGCAGGACACGGGTGTCGCGAACGTCTCGAGCTCCAGCTGTGCTCCTGGAGAGTCCGTCTGAGGAGGCCTGAAGGCGCCTGTGGTTCACGGGCCGG
Source organism: Psettodes erumei (assembly GCA_016785225.1). Lineage (NCBI taxonomy): Eukaryota > Metazoa > Chordata > Actinopteri > Pleuronectiformes > Psettodidae > Psettodes > Psettodes erumei. The sequence continues at coordinate 4,372 of JAFBJZ010000743.1, read as the reverse complement.
GCCGGACCTCGCTCGGTCCACACAGAAGAAAGATGGTGTGATTTATTTGAGCTGTTCAGAGCAGGTCCCGGGTCAGACCTGATCCGAGGAGGTTCTGGTTGTTGTTAAATAAGAAGGCCTGCGCCGCTAACGATGCTGCAGCTGAGCGGTCCCGGCACATCTGAGCCCCCCCAGCTGGGCCAGCATCCCCACGGCGTGTTCCTGTGCATCGACTGCTCCGCATCCACCGCTCCCTGGGGTGCACCTCAGCTTCATCAGGTGGGCGAAACGAGCGGACGTTAAAATCGTGAAAAAGGTGACCGTCCAACCTGACTGTCGCTGCTCTCCTCCCCCAGATCCACCGAGCTGGACTCCAACTGGAACTGGTTCCAGCTCCGTGCATGCAGGTGGGCGGAACGCCAACGCTGTGAGTCGGGCGCGCTGCTTTTTCCGTTCAAGCTTCGGCGGGGCGAAGCGAAGGCGCGCGCGCAGACACCTGTGATCTCTCCCGTCCCCGACAAGACGGCGTTTTTCCGCCAGCACGGTTGCTCCACCAACGACACCAACGCCAAGTACAACAGCCGCTACGCGCGCAGATGTACCGCGAGAAGGTGCGGCAGCAGGCCAACGCCGCTGTCCAAGTACGGGACGGATGTGAGTCACGACCGATCGATTGGCATCAGCTGCGATGCTTTTACTGATCGCTGATGATTGATTAACTGGTTCTGATATCTGACCCTGGAACGTTCAGCAGAGTGGTGCTGTGTGATTGTGGGTGCAGGTCTGTCACCACGGATAGAACCAGCGCCCGTGATGTCACTCTGCTCGCCGGTTGTCGTGTGTGTAAGTAAGTCAGTGTGTGTGTGTGTGTGTGTGTGTGTGTGTTTGCGTCGCAGCTGTGGATCGACTCGTCGGCGGGAAACGCCCGCTCCCCCGAGAAGAAGGAGACCGACTTCTTCGCCGAGCACACGCAGGTTTGAGGTTTAGTAACAAACGCCATGAGGTGAATCAACAACCGTAAACAACGTAAACACAACAAATTGTTTGTTTCACGCCTCAGCCCAACAACGACTGGAGCATGGCCCCGCCTCTGAGCCGGAGCAGAACGGAGCTGCGGTGGTGGCGGCGCCTAAAGTCCAGGACGACGCCTGTCAGTAAAACAAACGCACACCGAGTCTGTGGAGAAGCAGCGCGGTGTCGTGACAAAGTTGTGTTTGTTTCAGAACCAGAGGACGGGCCCAGCATCGACGGCCTCAGCACGCCGCCCCAAGCCTCCATCGGTGAGTCTCCGCGGCGCCGCCTCCTCAACAACAACAACAACATACCGCGCCCCCCCCCCCGCCCCGTCCCGTCAGCCTCTATTTCTGTCCCGGACCAGATGGACGACCTGTCACGAAGAACAAAGCGCGGATCAGAAATGTTTTCGCTTCGCTTTAAATCAGCTCAACCTGTCACTTCCTCCTCTTCTTCTTCTTCTTCTTCTTCTGATAATCGCCTCGCCCCGTCTGTCCCCGCCTGTCCCGTCCCCAGAGAGGACTCCATGCGCCTGTCATCACAGGAAGCAGACACGCCCGCAGGTGATCGGCTCGGCCAATGCCTGCTGGTTTTGTTCTGGGCGCATGGTTGTGTCACTTGATTGACAGCTCATCGCCCCTGCCCCCTGCCCCGCCCCCCGTCTTTTTAATCAGGCGCAGTGTTAGAAGTTTGTCTGGCATACCTGCAGCTCGCCGCCATGAAGTTTTTTGCGCGCCACGCCGACGCAGGAATCACAACACGACGCGTCACGGAGCGAGCCGACCTCCGCTGACCTCCGAGCCGCCGCCGCTTGTGCTTCCATGACGTAAACGACACGCTAAGAGCGGCGCCGCCTCTCCGCCTCCTCCTCCTCCTCCTCCTCCCCTCCTCTGACCGCGGTGATTCTGCTTCTGCGTTGTAGACGTGAAACCCTCCATCATCGGGAAGAAGAAGCCGATGGCCGCCAAGAAAGGGGTGAGTCGGGCTCGCCCCATGACGCCTGGCCGGGCGCTTAGGGTAAGACCGAACGCTGACCTGTGTCCCGCTCCGACGCAGCTCGGCGCCAAGAAGGGTCTCGGCGCCCAGAAGGTGAGCGGCAAGAGCTTCTCGGAGGTGGAGAAACAGGCGCAGGTGGCGGAGAAGCTGCGGGAGGAGCAGGCCGAGGGCCAAGAAGCAGGCCGAGGAGTCCATGTGAGGGCCGAGCACCGCCTCTTCCCCCCCCCCCCCCATGCGGTTCTGACCTGACCTGTTCTGCCCCTCCCCCACAGCGCGTGGCCTCCATGCGCCTGGCCTACAAGGAGCTGGAGATCGACAGGAAGATGGAGGAGAGGAAGCCACAGAACCTGGAGGGCAAGAAGAGGGAGCAGGCCGAGAGGCTCGGGATGGCTTCGAGGCCGCAGGTACCGGGCGCCGCCGGGCCCAAGGATCTGCGTGTGCGCGCCAGGAGAGCTCACCCCTCTGTGTGTGTGTGTGTGTGTGTGTGTGTGTGTTTCTGTGTGCAGTTTAGCGCCTGTGTCTCACTCGGTGATGTCAGAGATGCAGGTGATCGAGCAGGAGACCCCCGTGGGAGCCAAGTCCTCCTCCCGCCCCAAACTGGACCTGTTCGACGAGCCGGGCTTCGCCTCCGGGCCGCCTGGCACGCAGCAGCTCCGGGCGACGCTGGCCCACCGCCTCGCCTGGCCCAGCTCAACGCTCAACGCCCCTGCTCACGCTTTCAGGTACAAGGACAACCTGCTCACGGTGGGAGACGGTTTCGATCCCGTGGGACGCCGAGGGCGGGGCGCCTTCAGCACCTCCTGGGCCCTGGAGAAGGAGGACCCCAAGGAGGAGGTCACCATCTCTCTAGCATCCAGCCGATCGGAGAGAGGTACGCACACACACACACACACACACACACAGAGCGCCCCTGACCCGGTTCTGACGCCGCTGGTCCGATCCAGACTCCCAGCAGGAGGAAAGCCGAGGTGTCAGCCCCGTGTCGGAGTCGAGCGAGGCCAGGCAGAAGTTCGCCAACGCCAAGGCCATCTCCTCCGACATGTTCTTCGGCCGGGAGAGCGGGCGCCGAGGTGAGACGCGACCTCATCTATCCCACAACACGCGTGTTCTGTGAGCCCGGTTTGACCTTTGACCCCCTCACACAGTACGGGCCAAGACGAGGCTGGAGAGCATGTCGGGCAGCACTCCCATCAGCCCGCCGACCTGTTTGGGGAGGGCGGTGACCACAAAGGTGAGTGTGTGTGTGTGTGTGTGTGTGCGTGTGTGTGTGTGTGTGTGTGTGTGTGTGTGTTGACCTCTGCTCAAACCCGTGACCTCCTCCTCTCCCAAGCGCCAGGGCGGGCGGCGGGCTTGGACAGCGTGCTCCTCCGGACCCAACATCGCGCAGTTCAAACAGGGGTGAAGACCGTGGCGGGCAAGATGGCGGTCCTCGCCAACGGCGCCATGAACACGATCCAGGTGAGACTCACCGCTGGTGTTTTGATCCGATCGGGAGGCGGTGGAATTTCTGACGCGCCTCCGATTCTCGCGCCTCAGGATCGTTACGGTTCCTACTGATCGGCCCCGGGAGACGAGCACCGGCCCGCGGGGGGAGACGGGCCCGACCCGACGTCCCAGGGCGGAGGAGACGGGACGGAGACGGAAGGGGGAAAGGAAGCGCCCCGCCTCCGGAGACGGACGGCGCTTTTCCTCTTTTTTCTTTTCCGGTCTTAGATTTTCAAAAAGTCGTGAGAATGAGTTCTGTTTGATCCTTCGACTTAAATCAAAGTGTTTTCATCTTTTTCTTTTTTTTTTGTTTCTTGTCGTGATTTTAAAGGAAGGCGGCGCTTTTAGATTTTTTCAGTTTGAGGAAGACTCAGACGTCGCCTCTTCCGCTCTGGCGGCCGTCGCTTGTGATTTCCCATCACCTGTTCGACCCGGGGGGGGTGGAGGGTGGAGGGCGAGGCCGCCTGTCGTCCCCGGTCGGAGCGCTGGGAATCGGTTAAAAACGGGGCAGAACGGGCCGAGTCCCAGCTCATCAAACTGCTACACTGTTTGGACTATGCATCTCCATTTCCTGCCAGTTCACCCCCCCCCCCCCCGCCCCCACACACACACACACACACACACACAAAAAACACACACACACACCAAAAAAATAGTTGTTGCCTTTTTAATCTCTGCAGTTTTTATTTTTGAAGGCTGCCGCCTTCAGTTTACACATTTCAGACACACACTCATTGAGTCCGCTCGGGACAAAGAAGCCCTGCCCCCATACCCCCCCCCCCACAGTGGCTGCAGGTAGCATGCAACACACCCACCTGGGTGAGGTGACGTGTCGCTGCTTCACACAAACGCCCACGAGCTCTGGAAACCGGTTCGTCCGTGTCTTTTTTGACAGAAC